>OZ004705.1:117764667-117934667 GCA_963924515.1 Vespertilio murinus
ACATTAAAATATGAATAGAAATTAGCCAGGCAATATGAGAAAAGGCATATTGGTGAGAACAATGACCTACTTCCACAAAGCTCTCTCATCTGGGGAGTGGTGAGGATGAATTCCTCAAGGACAAAGAGTCCTCCAATCCTAGCTGGGTGTTGTCTCTTTTAACATTCCATTTCAGGGGAATAGTTCAGAATTCTTAAGAACTCTCAGCCATGGTTGGGCCTAATCCCAGTAGAGGTGGACTCTTTGGAGCTCTCCAGGGTACTGAACCACATCCTCCTAAACTGCCTTTAATCAGGAGCTCTCTGCCAAGGGACTTGTCTAAAACCCTGCTCCTTCCTGACCCCAACTCCTGGCCATTACACTCTTGGCTGATGCCATGCAGTAGAAAGAGAATAGATTTACCAACATAAATGATTCAAATTAGGAGACAGTCAAATAAATTATTATTATAAATTATTATGTGTCCCTATGAAAATTGTACAGTGTTTGGGCAGCCTTATATGCTTTAAAATATGGATTTGGAAATATATATATTTTCTAAGATATCTATAATAGCCTGTATTGCCTTACTCAGAAAAATATTTTAAAAAATAAAATAATAATAAAGATCTTTGGAATCAAGGAACTGGAGCTATGAATCTTAACTTTGTCACTTAATAACTGTCTGACCTTCGGTCAGTTAATTTAGTCTTCACTGGCCATTATTTACTAAAAAATAAAAAAATTAAGTTTTCAATAATTTCCCAATGCCTACCATGCCAGGCTCCTTGTGGATAGTAAATGAGCTCAATTACATTTGTGTACTGCTGTTTCCTTAAGTAAAAGAAATGCTCAGCAAATGTTGGTTTATTATTTCCTACCCCATCGCTTGGACACTCAGTTTTCTACTACACCAAGGCCAAGCCTAATGTATATCAAGGTGTTATAGGCATGGACTGGTAATGACCTTCCCACTTCCCATCCTTGAGGGCTTCATTGGAAACAGAGCACTGGAACAGGACTAACTCTGAATATGTTTGTGTTATTTCCACACTTGGCTCCCAGTACATTAGCATCTAGAATCTTACCTTCATGGAAAGATACAGGAAAACCATTCTTTAGGGATCTGAAAAGTAAATGCCTATAGTCAGTGTTCTCCTAACAAACAGCTGAGCCTGGTTCCCTACTTAAATCTAATCTCAATGTTGTCAGGATCCGCTCAGAGCTTCCAATTAGAATTTTTTTAAACCTTCCCATGTATTATGAGCATACAGCCAAGTTTTACATCAGAGCTTCCAATTAGTATTTTTTTTAACCTTCTCATTTATTATGAACATACAGCCAAGTTTTACACCTACGGCAAGGCTTTATTATTATGGGAGACATAGATCAAAAACAAGAACAAAGTATTTTGGAGGAAACAGAAACTGCAGGGGGAAAAAATTCCCAAATAAATTTTATGACTAATATATTTTGAAAAATAAAAGAACTTCCCTGAAACAAGAACAGTATATATATGGTATAATAAATGAAAACCTCTAACTGGGTAGGAAAATAATACTAAGGGAATTTCATCTTACTCTTATCCCCACAAAAAGAGAGCAAACACACATAGGAAGAAACAGAATAAAAATAAGAGAGGTCCATAATAAATGTCCAACATTAGAATACTGGTAGTTCTAAAGAGAGACAACAGAGAAAATGGGGAAGAGTAAGGAATTCTCAGAAATAATGCAAGAAATTTCCCAGAGCAGACCAAAAGTACCCACCAACTATCCAGCCTAATGAGTGAAAAAAAAAAACTCACAAGGCGCATATATCATTATGAAATTTCACACCAGTGGGGATAAAGAACAAAATATACAAAGTACCAGAGGAAAATATACATATATATGGAATATATATATATATGCCTGTGTGTATTTGTGTGTGATATATATATTCCAAGGACCTGGAATCAGAATGGCTTTTTTTTTTTTTTTAAAGAAAGGACCATACTTTTTATTTTTATTTTTTAAGTGTTTTCAATGATTTTAATGAGAAAATAAGAGTGAGCGGCAGAGATAGAAACTTTGGTGAGAAAGAAACATCAGTATCAATCAGCTGCCTCCTGCATACCTCATACTGGGGATAGAGCCCAAGACGCAAGCATGTGCTCCACTGGGAATCAAACTGGTGACCTCCTGGTGCATGGGCAATGCTCAGTCCCTGAGCCATATCAGCTAGGTCAGAATGGCTTTAGATTTCTCAACAGTAATATCTATATATATAAAAGCGTAATATGCAAATTGCTCCCTTGAGTGGGAGTTCAATGAATCAGGAACTCAACTGCTCACTATAATGTATAGTGACCAACAGGGTGCAGCATGGAATGAAGTAAGGGAGGTCCCGGCCAGTAGCCAGCAGCCAGCTGCCAGCTGCCACTAGGGACTCTACCTGTGCATGAATTTCGTGCACTGTGCCTCTAGTGTGAAATAAAAAGGTAATAGGGAAATGCCCTCAAAATACTGGTGAAAATATTTAACTTTTACCTGGAATTCTATACCCAGCTCAACTATAAAAGCAAGTACTATAAATCAAGTCCCATAGAATAAAAAACATTAAAAATTTAAGTACTATAAATCAAGTACTATAGAATAAAAACATTTATAGATCTGTATAGTCTTTTTAAAAATATATTTTATTGATATTTTACAGAGAGGAAGGGAGAGAGATAGAGAGCTAGAAATGTCGATGAGAGAGAAACATCGACCAGCTGCCTCTTGCACACCCCCTTCCGGGATGTGCCAGCAACCAATGTACATGCCCTTGACCGGAATCAAACCTGGGACCTTTCAGTCCGCAGACCTACGCTCTACCACTGAGCCAAACCGGTTTCGGCGGATCTGTATAGTCTTAACAAATTTCTCTTCCCATGCACCCTTCCTTGGGGAATTACTAGAGTATATGCTTTATAAATCAGAGAGAGAGAGAGAGAGAGAGAGAGAGAGAGAGAGAGAGAGAGAGAGAATAAAGAAAGATGTTGAATATGGGTCACATGAGCTCCAACACTGGAGAGAGATAAAAGAAATACCCAAGAGGGTGGTAAATGGTGTTTAGATTTAGATACCATAGAGGACAACCACCCCAGATGAAAGCAGAGTGCCTCAAAAGGTAGATATGCAAAGAGCTGTCATCACCAAGATTCCTACTGCTATTGACCCTTTTGGGGAGCGGTGCCTGAAGACAGAATTCCTGGGTGAGGCTGGCTGATGTGATCTGTTCCTGACTTGCCTTATTCATTTCTGCCGAGGTCGCTGCTTTTCCTGCTACGGTTTATTCAATGGTTCAGCTGAGGTTGCTCAGTTCACCCCACAGAAGGGCTCTGCTGGGATCTGCTTCAGAAGCCGAAGGTGGGCCATGGTGAGGCAGCAAATCCAGAGCAATCCACACTCCGGAACACATTTCTTCCGGATACTAAGTACCTGGCCCCCACCGGAGCCCTACCAGATAGATGCCCAACTCCGATGAGCCCTGTGTTTCCCAACTCATGACCTTGTTCGCAGACTTCCCTAGAAGGCACTCTTGTAAACTCGGAGGGAAACTGAAAACAGACTGACCCAGAGACCCTGTTTGCCTTCTCTCTCTCCCGGACCCTTTCATCCAACAGGAGAACAGCACCCTTTTATTCTCAGCTGGATTTGTGATTCTACCCTCCACACACTGTTTGGGAATAATACACACCTAGTGGTACAACGGTGAGGAAAACCAGGAGTGCGATGAGCACAAACGTTAAGACAAGGCCACCTCTGTGGGGGAGGGGGGAGGTGTCATTTACAGAGGAGCCCTTGAGGGTGTCTAAGGTCCTGGTGAGTGTTCTACTTTTTAATTTGTATGATAGGCACATGGGTGTTAAATGTACTGTATTTTCAACTCTACATCTATTTCAAATACTCTTCACCCATCCTATACATACGATACACTTCCCAGCACAACTCACATACTAAGCAAAGCCACCCTATGAAGTAATAAAATCTGGGTTCTCTGGGCCTTAAACAGGAAACATGAAAAGGCCACCAGCTTCTCCCTCTCTCGGAGCCCTAGTCACAAGGGAGCATCAATCGCAATGACATGGCCACCAGCAGGTCGGTGCCGAGGTTTTCCGGCCAGTCTCATAAACTGATCATGTACACTTAGAATCCTGCTGTCCTAACCTGGATGCCGAGACAGCAGCTCTGTGTGAAGAAGCAATTTAGAGCCTGGGCTTTGGGTGCGAGCACAGGTGCTGTGACTCCCCACCTCTCCCCGTCCCGCCCCTGCTCTGTTCACCCAGCGCTGCCCTCAGTGGACGAGGTCACCCAGGCTTCTTTATTCTTTGGCTGTGAGCAGGGTTTTGTCAATAGGAGGCACTGTTGGGAGAGTAAAGGGCCTGGAGGAGCGAAAGGTCTCCCTGTATCACTGTACCTTACTGTCCCCGTAATCCCCACAAGCCCCTGCGAGTGGTCCATATTAAATTTTCTTCTGTTAAACCCTTTTGTGTGTCTCTGCCATTTCCTGCTGGGCCCTGACTGACGTTTCATTTTAATATTTAAGAGCCCCTGCTCAGGGTTCATTTTCATGCTAAAATGGATGTTGAGGACCCAAAAAGCCTGTAGAACCTAAATAAGCAGCTCTCTAGAGGGTGGTAGTCCGGGCAGTATTCCAGAGACGTCCTCATGGGAGCTCTCAAATTAGACCTTTGCCAGCAGTCGGGTGTTTTCACAAGCAGCCTCGTCCAGGGGAAGATGCACATCTAAAAACCTCTCCCTCCAGCGGGCATCTGCAGCACAGCGTTTTGTAAGAAGGCTGTGTTCATTATTCACTGCATGATGCTGCTGGCTAAGTAACGAAAGGCCCGGGGCCATTTGCTTCCGGCCTGTGGAATATTTGCTCCTTTCCGGTTCTGCCCCAGAGGGAAGACAGACTTCTACCCAGGCAGGATGCTCCGATCTCAGCTGTTCTCAGAGAGCCTCTTCTCCTTCACAGAGTGAGTCAGGTGCCACAGACTTCTAGCATCTCTCATCGTCTTCCTGTTGCCCCTTCCTCTAGGAAGATCAAAGCTCACCCCAGAGGAACTCCCCAGGAGAAGAAACAGCCAGCGGAACCCCCGGGGCCAGGCAGGAAAAGCAAGTAAACAAGTGATTGACGCACTTTGTAGACAAGCCGGAGGGGCCTGGCTGGTCTGAGCTGCGGGCCAGTGTGGGCAGGGGAAGTGGAGGAAACAGTCCCGGATGGACAACAACTCATTGTTCTTCTGGTTCCCAGGGAATGAGGCAGGCCTCCTCCGACCAAACAAACCTGCGAGGAGGTCAGGCTCTTTGTGTTGATAAACACAGAAAGCAGGGAAGTGGCCGGAGGGGGGGAGGTAGGTTTAAGACAAGTGGAATGTGCTGTGTCTTCTCTGGGGGACACAAGAGGGGGACACCAGAGGAAGGAGAAGATGCTCAGGCAAAAAGGACGGGTGCTGAGTGCTGTTACACATGTGGGCCTGGAGGTGAGCAGACGTGGGTTCAGATCCCGGGGCCTCTATTTCCTAGCTCTGTAACCGGCCCTACCCTTTGTGGACGGAAAGAACCACATGCTGACCTGACAAGCTCAGGGGAGACCTGTGTGGCGGTTTTGCAAACTCAGAGACCTAAAGTAACTGTTAGGTTTGAAAGGAAACAGGAAACAGAACAACAGGGAGTTTTAAAGAGTTTATTCCCCGGTAATGGCGGGAGCCATCATCGAGGTAAAGATCAGAATTAGGGGAGAGGGGACAGGAGATCGGAACCCAACCGGGCCAATGGAGATCACCTCCAAAGAACACACGTGGCCGGTCTGGAGTTCCTTTTAAAGGGAGGGGGGTGGGCCCAGGTGGAACAGGAAAGGATGGGCCCCAAGGGCACCTTGGCCCCGTTAATTGGTGGTTCACTGTCTTGGAGATGTCTCCTTGGCAGGTGTCAGTCATGTTGTTAGCTCCACCCACCAGTTTGGGAGGGGGAGATAACCTTAAGGGGTCATGTGTCAAACTCCGCCCACCAGTTTGGGAGGGGGAGATAACCTTAAGGGGTCATGTGTTAAACTCCGCCCACCAGTTTGGGAGGGGGAGAACCTTTCAGTAACCACAAAAGATGGTCTGAAAATTAAATATTTAACTACAAACAGGTTATAGTGGGCAGTCATGTCCTAGGCTGATATTTTCCCTGACAAAGATCAACTTCGATCTTCTTTACTGAGCCCATTTGCCTTTTTGCCTCTAAGATAACATATCTGTGAGATGTCTGGGTAACTTGTAACATCCCTTTTTTCTGGAGCCCCTGGGGCACAACCAGATGTGGTGGGCACCAGGCCCGATGCACAAATTCCTTCTTTATCATGTTAATTGTTCCTGTACCCACCTAAGTACGCTTCCTTCATTTTACTTTTTATCCAGTCCCAGGGGTTTCCCACCGCTTTGCTTTCTCCCACCTCCTTACTCCATCACCAATGAATTTCATGTAACCCACCTATGTCCCCCCTCCTTTGATTGCAATAAATACAAATGTAACCCGCCATTCTTCGGAGCATTATCTCAATTCATTGAGGTTCTGCTTCCCGGCATATGTCGACAGTTTGGCTGAAATACACTCACAAAAATTCTTTACAGGTTCCAATGGGTTTTTTTCGTTAACACCTTTTATTTCTCGGCGCCTTGGCTTTATTACCCATGAAATGGGAATGGTGAGGCCTCCTTGAAGGCTTAATAAAGATAAGGCACTTCCCGGTGTCTGACATAGGAAGGCTTCTTTAAGAATGTCTACTGTTTCCAAAACCGGTTTGGCTCAGTGAATAGAGCGTCAGCCTACAGACTGGAAGGTCCCAGGTTCGATTCCGGTCAAGGGCATGTACATTGGTTGCAGGCACATCCCCAGTAGGGGATGTGCAAGAGGCAGCTGATAGATGCTTCTTCTCGATGTTTCTAACTCTATCTGTAGAACCTTCCTCTCTTAAAAAAATTTATAAAATATATATTTTTAAAATGAATGGCTACTGTTGTTTTAGGAAGATGTATCCACAGGGGTGGGGTTAGTTCAGGGAAACAGCGCTGCTTCCTCAGACACCTGTGCTTTTGTCAAGGCTCCAGAGCAAATTCACTGTGTGAACGTGAGCAGGTTACTGCTCCCACCCTGGCACCAAGTCCCACCTCCCTGGGGTGAGGGTGCCAAACAAGGTGCTCAGCGCCAAGATGCTGGGTTCTAGAGAACTGTAGCTACGGGGACCAGGAAAGTCTCTGACTCACAACAAGAATAACGCACAGACAGCCAAATGGGTGCTTGTTTTTATCGTACTCGTCTCCTTGGGAACTTGACTCTTATGATGGTGGTGCTGCCATTTCTCACAACACTCTCAGATTCATTGGTTTAAAATTATCTGCAGAGCCAGTTCTTGGAACCAAAGTAGAAAAGCATCCCATTGCTTTATAGCCATGCATTTCTTCTTTCTTTTTGTTTATTTTCTGAGCCAAAAAAAAAAGTTCTCATTCCCTTGAGGCATACTAGATTCCAGTTCCAATTCTGCCGCCAATTAGAGGATTGTAATTTTCTCTCTTTGGCCTTGATGTCCTCCCCTGTAAAATTGGATAATAAAATCTGCAGTGCAGTATGGCCATGGACGAGCTGAGGATTAGGACAGCAGGAGCAGGCAGGATGCTTGGCTCAGGATAGGCAGTCAGGCACATTAATACAACCATGTATGCAGATCTTCCCCTGAAGGTCTTCCTGACTACCTACTTCGCCTCTTTATCCACTGAATAAATTCATCGTCCACTAAACTTCAGACTCCACATCAGAAAAACCAAGGCTTTTGCTTCTCTTGTGTCTTTCCTCTCTACTTGCACACAGAACATGTCACTTATGACCCTTCTGCCCACCTCTAGCTCTGCCCACCACTTCCGGTCACCAAATATGTGGGGTTTCACCCCACGAATCATTTATTGCGACACCAGCTGAATTGTGTCCTACGATTTAACTCAACTCTGACACTATCTACCTGGACACGGTGTCATATCCTATGTGTAAGGGCGCAGTCCCAGAAGATTGTCCCCCCTCTTCGGATGCCAACCCCATTACCCACAATTCCTGTCCAACTGCTACAAAGCTGAGGTTACCATGACCCCTCCTTAGGTTTGATTAATTTGCTAGAACAGCTCACAGAACTCAGGGAAACGTTTACTGTGATGAACACGGCTCACGACTAAAGGATACGCTAAAGGATGCGGATGTGCAGCTAGATGAAGACACGGGGAAGGTCTGGGAGCGTCCTGACACGGAGCTTCAGTCCTGGGGCACCTGGGTATGTCATCCTCCTGGCATGTGAATGTGTTCATCTACTTGGAAGCTCTCCAGGCCCCATGCTATTGGGCTTTCTGGAAGCTTCCTCATGTAGCCATCCAGCAGCCCACCCTGAGTCACCTCATTAGAAGAGAAGATGCTCCCAGTCCTCTTGTCACTTAGGACTTCCCAAAGGTTTTAGGGACCCCGTGTCAGGGACTGGGGCCAAAGATCAAACATATCTTTTTTATTACAAGTTACAATATCACAAGCTCCAAATGATTCTCTTCCATCTCCAAAAAGCACATACTCTCTCAGAGGTAAAGATTTGCTTCTGTAAAGGATATTCAAAGGGCTATGCTCAGATTCCAAAGCTTTCTCTTTATAACACAGTAGAGTTATACATGTGTGCAGGTGTGTACATTTGGCATTTAGTAAAATCCTCAACCGTGTGAGACCAGCAGACAGACCTGAAGCCAATGCCGTGATGTTGAGCTGACGTCAGACAGCGGGAGCTTAGGATGGTACCCCGAGGCCAGGAACAATGAGGGTGAGGATGCGCTGTGGAGCCAGCCAGGCCTGGCCTGCAGGCCCAGGGAGGTCCACTCTGGCTGGGTGACCTCTGTCAATCACATCATTCTTTGAAGTCTCAGTTTGTTCACCAGGGAAATGGGAGAATAGCCTTATAAATTTGTTACGAGGATCGTAAGTGCTAGTTTTATGAACAAGCAAAGAAGAGGCAAAGGTGGGAGCGCTAGTTATATGTAAGGCGTAAGGCAGAGCACACTTGTGCCAGGTCCCATGACGCAGGGAAAGACGGGGAGGAAAAGGCAGACCAGCGTGTCTAACTCTGTCCCAGCCTCTAGGGCGGTGGTTCTCAACCTTTCTAATGGTCTTAGGCTCTACAGCAGCGGTTATCAACCTGTGGGTCGCTAGCAGGGGTCGCCTAAGACCATGGGAAAACGCAGATGTTTACATTATGATTCATAACAGAAGCAACATTACAGTTATGAAGTAGCAACGAAAATCATTTTATGGTTGGGGGCCACCACAACATGAGGAACTGTATTAAAGGGTCACGGCATTAGAAAGGTTGAGAACTACTGCCGGGACACACACACACACACACACACACACACACACACACACACCCCTGCCCTTCCTGTTTGGGGGCGCGCTGTCTTTTTTGGCTCCCTCTCCCTCTTCTCCAGCTGCTGGCCTCTGCATCCCATTCAGCCCTGAAGCTGCCAGGCAGGTTTCAAACATGTTTATGAAATGCCTTCTTCACCTGAGGCTGCCTGATTGGTTTATCGGTCTGGCCCCGGAACACTCCCTACAATGGGCAGTGACATTCACAGCCTCCAGAGGGGCCAGGGAAACATTTCTCTTGCTGACTCCTCTCTGTCTCTCTCACACGAGGCAGTCAGTACAGTCTTTCAAAGGGGGCCTCTGTCAGTGGACGCTGTGCCAGCCTTCCCTGGGGAGGAGCTGGAAATGTCAGAAACCTGATCGTTCTGCGCAGCGTGCACCAGACCGGCTGCTTGGAGGCTGTAAAGCGAAGGGTGCGTTTCTCCCTGTCCTGCAGCCGGGCAGGCTTCCCGGGCCTGCGACCTGCTCAGTCAGTCACAGTGTCCTGCGCCCAGAAGCGCCCCGCTCTTGGTTTTATAGTCTGCATTTAAAACTGGCATTGCACAACACGGAGAAGAACAGTAAAATTTGTGCGGCCAATTCAAAACTTTAATTTTCCTTTATTTAGAAAAACTTTGAGTTGCAAATTAAAAAAAAAACACCATGAGCAGCCGAGAACTGCAGAAGAAAAGAAAAATGTTTCCATTTTTGTACTTAATGACCTTTTTTTTTTCTTTCTTTCTGCTTTTGGAAGAAGGACTCGTGCATTTTCACTTTGCATCAGGCCCTTCAAATTCGGTAGCCAGCTTTGTCTGCAGCAGTATAAAAAACAGCAGATGTTTCTATCATAAGGACAGAAAATAAAAATAAGCACCAATTACCAGCCCTTTGGCATAGATCACCTAGCGATGACTGCTTTCGCCGAGATTTCTTTTCCAAATTTGGGGCTTATTCGCTGTGTGTACATATTTATTCTTGCCTGTACTAAAAAGCTGTCTACTGCTGGACACACACATTCCTCTCCATTTCAATTGCTTGGTATTTTGCTTGGGGTTATAACTAGAATACTTCTTTAGGTAATGCAATTATGTCCTTCTACCTAAGAATGCTATAAGAAAAAAGACTCTTCCTCCCTGGCCATCTCTCAGTGATCCTCTCTCTCCACCTGACAGCACATTAAAGGCTCTAGGAAGTCCTGCAGCAAAAACAAAGAGCAAAACATCCAACCTCTTTCGCTTTGATTAACCCAGACTTTTCAAAACTTGTTATTTTCCAAACTGGTTTTGATCCCCTTCTTTGGTATAAGACCTCTGATCATCCTTTGAGTCAACGGTGTAACACAGTGTCTGTAACCCCAGTTGTGGGTTCAGATCTGAGTCATGCTCCCGCCAGGGGCCTGGGGAAAGTCTCTTAATCTAAATCTCAGTCTTCTCATCAGCAGACTTGGATTAATAATCCTATCTCATAAGATTATTAGGATTAAATGAAATCATATGTGAAATGTATACAGTAGGCACTTGATAAAGGTAGGAACTCTTTTTTATTAAAAATCTTAAGGAGACGCTTCCCCTCTGTAAGCCAGTCCTCCCCTCAGCAGTCATATCCTGTCTTCATGTTTCCTGGCCCATCTGTCTCTCCCTGTTTTGTTTTTTTTAACTCTCAACTTTGGGCTCATTAGGAAGCCAGCACCCCCCAGCCCACCAGTGTGTCTGCAGTTCTCACCCAGCATGCCAGGGATTGGTGCATACATTTTTCTTTCATATCACCTCCTGAAATTGGGCTGCAGTGGGAATGGGGCATAGGCAGGTCAAGAGGCCACTTTTGTGACCCCATGAGGAAAGGTCATTGTCCTCATTGGGGAAATTTTATTTTTTTGAAGACCATCTTTTAAATGCACCAAAATGTTTATACCTATAAATATTACAACGCAATAAAATCTGCCTGCTGAGTGACAGACACCAGCCCTGGCCTTGGTGACATCATGTTGATGGAAGATTCCAGTTAGCTGAACACTCTGTTCGACACTGAGTTCTTAATCCAAAGCAAGAGCACCATGCAGAACTTTAAAAATGATTTAAAAGTTGTCAGATTCACCCTGGCTGATGTTGCTAAATGATTAGAGCACTGGCCTGTGCTCTGAAGGGTCTCAGTTTTGATTCCCACTCGAGGGCATGTACGTGGGTCTCAGGTTCCATCCCTCACCCCGGTCAGGTCAACCAATCCATGTATTGCTCTCACATCGATGTTTCTCTCTGCTCCTCCTCCTCCTCTTCTTCTTCCTCCCCTTTTTCCTTCTCCTCTTCTTCCTCCTCCTCCTTCTCCTCTTCCTCCTTCCTTCCACTCTCTCTCTAAAAAATCAATGGAAAAAATGTCCTTGGGTGAGGATTCATTTTGGGACAAATAAGGAAATTTTAATTGGGTTGTATTTTAGGTTTTGGAATTACTGTTAATTTTTCTGAGATATGGTATTACAATAATGTCAGAAAATGTCTTTATTCATTGGAGAATTATGCTGAAATATTTAGGAATGGAATGTTACATCTGTGATTTGCTTCCAAATTATTCAGCAAAAATGTATACATCACAGAGGAAGAAATTATGGCAAAAATGTTAGCAATTAGTGAATATTGGTGAATAGTATATGGGATATTTATTACACTAATCTCTCAATTTTTCTGTAGGTGTAAAACTTCTGAAATAAAAAGTTACCCAATTAAAAACAGAATATTAACCCTGCCCATGTGGCTCAGTGGTTGAGTGTCAATCTATGAACCAGAAAGTCACGGTTCAATTCTCAGTCAGGGCACATGCCCAGATTTCTGGCTCAATTCCTGGTGTGGGGCATGCAGGAGGCAGCCAATCAATAATAGTCTCTTATCACTGATGTTCCTACTTCTCTCTCTTCCTCTCTGAAATAAATTAAAAAAAAAAAAAAGACAACCCCCTAAACAAACAAACAAACAAACAAAAAAACAGAATATCAAAACAGCAGGGAACATCCAAGATGGCGGCCTAGGCAGTCTCCTAAGCTGCCGCCTCATCAACAATTTAATTAAAAAACAACTAAAATCAAAAAGGACTTCACCAAAACGTCAGGAAAGCTGGCGGAGTGGAATAGCTACAACTAGAAAGAAAGAGAGAGGCTCACGGATTGGACTGGGAGCCGAAAAGCACTGAGGTAGGGAGACGCTCGCGCACGCGGCCACAGAATACCTGCCTGGTGGGAGGGGAGGAATCCCCGATTGCACGGAACCCTTTCGGACTGTACTGAACCCCAGCCCCGGCTGAAATTCTGTGGTCCCAGGCTCATACGGGTGGAGTCTGGACTGTAGAGAAAGGCACCCAGAGACTCAGAGACTCAGAGACTGGGAGACCTGGGACCGGGAGCCGCAGTCGCAGTCTGCAGGGTCTACAGACTCGCTCGCTCGAGCAAGTACCACTGAGGTCTGACCGCCGCCTCTCCGGAGCGGAAGGAGTCAGAAGCTCCAGGTCTGACCGCGGAGGCTGCCGCTGCCTCTCTGTACAAGGTGGCGGCCTCTCTGTAGCGGAAGGAGTCAGAAGCTCCAGACTACAGAGACCAGCCCAAATCCGGGCGAGCCCCTGGGGCACCCACGCTCTTGCTTGGGGAAACTGGGCCGGTCAGGCGGAAACTCAGGCGAGTGCACAAGGGCAGGGCAGAAGCCAAGACTGTCAGTTCAGCCCTGAGACTCCACCCCATCCAAGCTCAGCAGAGGCTTCTGCAGTTTTTCAAGTCTGATCCTATAAGACTGTCTCCAATACAGAAGTTATCCCAGAGTAGACACAGCTGATACCCACATCCAATTGGCCTGAAGGTCAATTCACAACAATAGAGACTTAGCTACAACAAGGCTGTGCACGCAGTCCACAAAGGGGATCACCAAGAGTGTCTACCTCAGGCAACTGAGGAGGCTGACCCACTGTGCTATATAGGACACCAAACACACAAAGCCATCCTACCAACTCTGAAAAATAGTGATAATGCCGAGACAAGGAAATAGATCTCAAACAAAAGAGATGGAGGATATAGAGTTCAGAACTACGGTTCTAAGGTTATGCAACAATATCCTAGAAAAGCTCGATAAATTTCATGAGACCCAACTAAAAAGTATACATAAACTGACTAAATTGGAAAATATTATGCAGAGATCCAACAGCAGAATGGAAGAACACAAGAATCAGGTCAAAGAGCCAAAAGACACTCCGCTGGAGAAGGAAGAAGAAAAGAGGATCCAGAAAGTTGAAGATAGTGTAAGGAGCCTCTGGGACAACTGCAAGCGCACTAACATCAGAATTATGGGGGTGCCAGAAGAAGAGGGAGTGCAAAATACTGAAAACATATTTGAAGAAATAATATCAGAAAACTTCCCTCACCTGGTGAAAGAAATAGACTTACAAGTACAGGAAGCCTACAGAACCCCAAACAAGAGGAATCCAAAGAAAAATTCTTCTCGACACATCATCATCAATATGCCAAGGGTAAAAGACAAAAAGAGGATTTTACAAGCAGCAAGAGAAAAGCAGTTGGTTACCTATAAGGGAGCACCCATACGACTATCAGCTGATTTCTCAACAGAAACCATGCAGGCCAGAAGGGAGTGGCAAGAAATATTCAAAGTGATGAATAGGGAGAACCTACAACCAAGATTACTGTATCCAGCAAAGTTATCATTCAGAATTGAAGGGCAGATAAAGAGCTTCACAGATAAGAAAAAGCTAAAGGAGTTCATCACCACCAAACCAGTATTATATGAAATGCTGAAAGGTATTACTTAAGAAGAGGAAGAAGGTCAAGTGAATTAAAAATCTCAGGAATAGAATAAACTGGTGAATATAATAGAATTAGGGGCAAAGAAAGGGAGTGGATAGATAATTATCAGGGTGAAAGGGGTGTGGGGTGCAGAAAGAGACTGGGTTGAAATTGTATAACCTATGGATGAGGACAATAGTGGGGGGAGGGGGTAAGGGCAGAGGGTGGGGTGGGAATCAGGTGGAAGGGAGCTATGGGGGAGAAAAAGGAGAAACAATTGTAATAATCTGAGCAATAAAGATTTATTAAAAAAAAAAAAAACAGCAAAGAAATCATGTAGCTCAGTAAGTATTTGGGCTTAAACATACGATCAGCCCTGGTTAGTTGCTCAGTGGTTAGAGCATTGGTCCTCAGACTGAAGGGCCATGGGTTTGATTCTGGTCAAGGGAACGTACCTCAGTTGCAGGCTTGATCCCTGGTGAAGGCACATGTAGGTGGCAGCCAATCAATGTGTTTCTCCTCTCTGTGTGTTTCTCCTCTTCTCTTCCACTCTAAAATCAATGAAATCACTACCCTTGGGTGAGGACTAACAAAAAAATAAAAAAAAGATATAATTAAGCGACTTAAAGAAATGACTTAAATGCACAGGAAATGTGCTTGTTATTTGGGGACAGAGAAAGGGCAGAATATAAAATATTTGTCATGCCCGGCTGGTGTGACTCACTGGTTGAGTGTTCACCCATGAATCAGGATGTCTCAGATTCCGGTCAGGGCACATGCCCAGTTTTCTGGCTCTATCCCCAATGGGGTGTGCAGGAAGCAGCCGGTCAATGATTCTCTCTCATCATTGATCTCTCTCTCTCTCTCTCTCTCTCTCTCTCTCTCTCTCCATCTCCCTGCCTCTCTGAAATCAATTAAAAAAAATTTGTAAATGTTTTAAAATAAAAAATTTGTTGGAAACCTGGGACTCTATAGTAAAGTTACACATTTTCACTAGAAATTTTATAAAACCTCCAGAAGGAGACAGAACCCCTAGTAAAAATAACTTAAATAAAGTGAAGATATGGCACTGCACTACTAAGTTCAAGAAAAGAAAATGTAGCCTTGAGCTGTTATGAAAATACTGGAGGCCCAGTGCATGAAATTCGTGCACTGGTGGGGGGACAGGGCATGGTCCCTCAGTTCGGCTTGTGCCCTCTTACAGCCCGGGACCTCTCAGGGGATGTCTACCTGCTGGCTTAGGCCTCTTTCCAGCCCCTAAGGGGTACTGGACTGCGAGGGGGATGTCCAACTGCCAGCTGAGGTCCGCTCCAGCAGTCGGACATTCCTCTCGCAGTCTGGGACCCCTAGCTCCTTACTGCCCACCACTCGCTGCTCCTTCGTGCTGCCACAGAGGCAGGAGAGGCTCCCACCACCGCTGCTGTGCTTGCCAGCCACAAGCCCGGCTTCTGGCTGAGCAGCGCTCCCCCCGTGGGAGTGCACTGACCACCAGGGGTCACACTGCATGGAGCGTCTGTCCCCTGGCGGTCAGTGAACATCATGGTGACCCGTCATTCTAATCGTTCTGCCTTAACGGTCCGTTAGGCTTTTATCATATAGATGATGATGAAGATTGGAATGAATGGAATACTGAGCTGGGTAAATGAGTCTGATCCTATTAGAACTCTCAGAAAGTTCTGGAAGAGGCTATTGTGCAAAAAGAATGAAACTCTCACTTTGAATAATTGCATTGGGCTGCTGAAACCCCTGATGACCAGGGTGAGAAGATAAAAAGTCAGGGGAAAAGAGAAGAATGGTTGAAAAGCATAGAATCCATTTCCAGTCCAAACTGAGTGATGAGGCGTCAGCGAGCCATAAGCTGGGAGCACAAAGAAGTCAGCCACTGACCCTAAGACACAGCATCCATCCCGGCTCACCTGAAAAATGGATGCGCAGCGGGCGGGCAGAGGCCTGGCCGGGCAGGAGAGTGAATGGGAGGGGGAGGGGGAGGGGAGTCTGCCTTCAGTTGCAGAGGCAGCAAAAGCTTATGCACAGAGAATCTAAAACAGGAGGTGAGGCATGGGGGAGGCAGGGCGGGATGAGATGTAATAAGCCCTAAATTGCTCGTTTTGATCGGAGCGTCTGCAACAGCAGGCATACTGCTGGTGCTGCAGAAAGCACTCATTTTGGAGGGAAGAGGCGAGCTGCCAGCTGGGGACAGAAATCAATACAAATAAAGCCAAGGCACCAATGCGTCCTACCCCAGTGACTTTAACTCCAGGAATTCTTGCTATCAAACCGACTCCCGAGAGGGCTTCTGGGCCCAGCCTGCCCTCTGCCCACCTGCCAGGCTGAAGGTGCCGTCCACCCAGAGCCAACTACATCATCGGCTGGGTACGGTGCAAAATGAAAATGTGTTCCTTGGTCAAAAAAGCAGGGGGAAATGGCACCAAAAGTACTAAAATTCATAGCTCTTTCCTTTCTTCTGGAGTGTCTTGGCATGATGTTCTTGAAGTTATTAACTGTCCACCTAAGAAAAATTAAAATTTCTCATTATTAGCATGAACTTTACCACTCAACTTTATATTATCCTATGGCACTTTTAACTGCAAATGTAAGAGCCCTTGCCAGCTGGCTCAGTGGATAGAGCGTTGGCCTGTGGACCAAAGGGTCCCAGGTTCGATTCTGGTCAAGGGCATGCACTTTGGTTGCAGATTCACCCCCGGTCAGGCTCTGGTCAGGATTTGTACAGGAGACAACCAATTGATGTGTTTCTGTCATATCAGTATTTCTCTCTGTCTTTCCCTCTCTCTTCCACTCTCTCTCTAAAAAAAAAAAAAAAAAAAAAATCAATAGGAAAATATCCTCGGGTAAAAATTAAAAAACAAAACAAATGGAAGAGCATTTATCTCGCATGCAGAATCACTGAAACCACACAATCCTCGTTTTGTAGTTTATTTGTGTATATGTTCTTCGTTCTCACCAGAACTGTGGAAACGCGGCACAAAACTTTCAAAATGTTGCTCCTTGATTGCTGCACACCCTGCCAGGACTCTCTGCTTCGGCTTGTGGAGGAGGGAGGAAGCCAGGGGAGGGGAGCTAGTGAGCTACCCGCCTCCCCCTTTCCTTCTGTGTCAGCCATTTCGGGGCAAGCGGCTGGCCAGTACAGGAAAGTGGCAAAGTGACAGGGGACACGGTGGAGTTCCCTGGTCCCTCCTGGTTCCTAGGACCCACTGCCTTCTTCCTTCTTTGGAAGTGAGTTCTGGCTCTGATGGGAAGTGTGGCCCCTCCGGGCTGCCAGCAGCCGGGCTTACCCGGTCGGTCACAGACCTAACTGTGCACCTGAGCCTCCCCTCACCCAGCCCCATGCCATCCGGCTCCGCTGGAATCCTGTGTGCAGGAGCCAAAACACCAGCTCAAAGAGAATGTTACTAAGAATTTCACAATGGCCCTCACCGGTTCGGCTCAGTGGGCAGAGCATCGGCCTGCAGACAGAGGGGTCCTAGGTTCGATTCCAGCCAAGGGCACATGCCCGGGTTGTGGGCTGAATCCCCAGTGGGGGGGGGGGGGGGGGCGTGCAGGAGGCAGCCGATCCATGATTCTCTCTCATCACTGATGTTTCGATCTCTCTAGCCCTCTCCGTTCCTCTCTGGAATCAATAAAAGTAAGAATTTCACGATGGCAGCACCAGGACATCAGGCCGAGCCTGGGGCAGCCTGAGCGGCAGGCCCCGCGCAGACACAAGCCCACGAAGCCAGCCCATGAGCCGCTCCACTGAGTGAATCCTTTCCTGTTTGAGGATCCTTTCTGGATCTAGAAGGGAACCTGTGGCTTCCAATTGGCCTCTACCCCGTTCTAGTAGCCTCTCTCTGCAACCTGATGCACGGCATGTTCCGTGCTGTCCCAGGAGCGTCCGTGGGACCCGCCAATGAGAGGGTGCCCGCCCTGGGTGACTGGGCCCATCCTGCGGCCACGTTGGGGGCCTCCATCCTTGCTCTTCTCGGAATCTGGGCTCTTTCCAGGCCCAGAGGAGATTCCCCGCGCTTTCACCAGGAACCGGTCCTTCAAGGTCCGGAGACATCCACCCTCTGCATCCTCAGTTTCCTGAGCGGCCTCCACACTCAGCCTCTGCACGCACTGCCCCCCCCCCCCCCACACACACACACACACCCTGCCTCCTGGTGTCACACGCAGGGCTCCAGCCGGGGCCTCTCGGGATGTCCTGACTGAGCCGCTGAATGGAGCTTCGGGAGCATTGTAAATGCTTTGGCATGAAATGTGATTCCTTTGAGTGTCGGCTTGTGCTTACCACTTTAAAAGTTCTTTTCTTTTCCTCTTCGCCTAAGCCTGACCAAGCACGCCATCCCTGAGTTTGTTAAGTGTGGGGGTAGGAGGGAGGGGGGAGAAGGTACTTGTGCAAATAAAGATCACCTCTTAAGCTTTATCTGCTACATATCTGTTCTGGTTTTAGCTCCCATTGTTTGGGAAATTGACCAATGTTTCCAAATGCTATGAAAAATAGAATGTTTAAGCACTTTCACTTTTCCAAACTCCCAAACTCCGCTCCCATCCTCATGGTCGGAGAGGACTCCGCTGGTGTGTCCAATAACAGCCCTAAATGTTTGTCAGTGGCACCCACAGGAGGTGCACCGACTGTGGCAAAGCATAGCTGCCTCCCTCCTCAGGGGGCGGAAGGCCGGCCAAGACACAGCACCAGCCACGCTTCACACACCTTGCAAGCATGCCTGAGCCTCCGCTCCCTGAGAGCCCCCAATCCTGGTCCCCCCACACTGAAATCGCCCGGCTCTGAGCTCCCCTGGCTCTTTCATTCTCCCATCTGATGGCTCTCTGCCTTCCCTTGAACCATTGAATTTCCCCCCCAGAAAATTACCATTGTTTAGAGTGTTTGGGCCAGACCTTTTCAAAATATGCCGAGACCCTGACATCAGAATCCCCCGGGGAGAGGGGGCTGTTAAAGTCCAGGGTCCAGCCCTCTGCAGACATTTGCAAGCAGAATCCGGGAATTCTCAGGCACCTGCAGTTTCAACAAGTTCTCTAGAGAATTCTAATGCCCGTGGAAGCTTAGAATCCACAGACCTAGTCCCACACCCATTTTACAGCTGAGGAGATTGAGGGCCTGGGGCCACCTACGTCAGAAGCAGCAGAATGGGGACTACAAGCCAGGTCTTTTTTTTTTTTTAATAATATATTTTTATTGGTTTTAGAGAAGAAGGGAGAGGGAGAGAGAAATAGAAATATCAATGAGGAGAGAGAATCATTGATTGGTTGCCTCCTGCATGCCCCCTACTGGGGGTCAAGCCCACTACCTGGAATGCGCCCTTGACCGGGATTAGGACCTGGAACGCAGGCAGAAGCTCTATCTGCTGAGCCAAACTGGCTAGGGCCAAGCCAGGTCTTTCCCCTCTTAGCTCTTCCGAAGTCCCTGCACCAGGATGCCTACTTTCCCCTGTTCCCTAATATACATCTTGTTCCTCAGTCACCTCATAAACTCCTTAGTGACAAGGACCCTATGAATCAAACAGGGGCCAGCACGGCCCCGGTGTGGCGAGTGAATTGTTATTTCAGTGAGTAGGGAGGTTTTAAAAAAGCTTTCCAGTGCATTCTAAGGGGACTGTTGGTATCTTTGTTGCTAGCCATTGCAAAACCTCTTTGGCAGAAGGCTGGGTCTAACAAAAGAAATCAGGCAGCCCTGGCCAGTTTGGCTGAGTGGATAGAGCATCAGCCTGTGGACTGAATGGATCCCAGGTTCGATTCCGGTCAAGGGCATGTTCCTTGGTTGTGGATGTGTGCAGGAGGCAGCTGATCAATGTTTTTCTCTCATCGATGTTTCTCTCTATTCTTCTCCCTTCCTCTCTGTAAAAAAATTCAATAAAATATATTTAAAAACAAAAGAAAAAAAAGAAAGAAATCAGGCAGATGAAAGAAAGAGGTTCCAAAGGAGCAAAAAGGGTCGGGCTGCCTGCCCAGGTGCCAGGGATGGGCCCCCAGAAAAATGACTCTCCCCCCTCCTGCCTCAGCACGCCACCCACGCGCCCCTGCCGGAGGGCTTGGCCATGCTCGGCGCCCTCCCCAGGCCAAGGTCAATTTGATCCAAGGCTTATAATTGTCTCTTGCCTTCCATTTGGGCTCCAGGTGCTTTGACTGTAAAAACACCCATCGTCCCTCCCGGGGTCCGGGGCTGTGAGAGAGAAGTTCATTAGTCTTTACGGCGGCGCTAATATGTCATGTCGCGGGAGCGGGTGGATCGGCCCACGCGCCCGGCGGTCTCTCCGAGCTGCTTGGCTGCCTGTGGGATGGCCGCATTGATTGCATCTATAATGACATGATGGCTGCTCCCCGGACTGAGACATGTAAATACCTTGACTTTCAGGCGGGAGGGAAAGGACCTTCGTTAAGAGCAGGCATGTGTCCTCAGAGATCACGAGAGTCTACTTTGCAGGGAAAGGCCTCCCAGGGGGCATCTCTTCCCTACAGTGGAGACCCCCGTCTGTCCCCCTGGATGCCCATAGTCTTCTGACGTGAGGACGGACGGATGAATGGGCGGACGGACGGATGGGATGGGTAGATGAGTGGAATCACTTCAGTCAAATTTAACAATAGTGTCCACAGTGACTCCCACAGACCTTTGAATTCAACACCCTCACTGTACAGAAGAGGAACCGAGGCTCCGAAAGAAGAAGGGCCTGAATATTAAGGAGCACACCTGGGTGGGCAGACTTCTAAGTGGATGTCTAGGACAGTGGTCGGCAAACCGCGGCTCACGAGCCACGTGCGGCTCTTCGAGTGTTCTAACGCCACTTCTTCAAAATAGACTCGCCTGGGTCGAAAACCGACTTCAGCGCAAGGGCCACGAAGTTTCAGTCGCACTGCATGTGGGCGCCCGCACGCTGTATTTTGTGGAAAAGCCACACTCAAGGGGCCAAGGTGCCCCACGTGGCTCTCGAGCGCGGTTTGCCAACCACTGGTCTAGGACATTAATATGCCTGTGTTCTAGTAAGCAACAACTAGATCCTAATTAAGGCAGCTTCCTGCCCATATGAGCCCTTTTTGGGAAAAAGAAAGTGTAAGATTGTAAGGTCCCAACGGAGAGGTTCGTAAGGTCCCAGCTGAGAGGTTTGCGACGCAGAAGCTAGACACGGAATGCAGGCGGTTAAGAAGGGGGTTTAATCTGCACTCCCGGGCGAAGCTCTCTGGTCCGAGGGTGGGCCAGGGAAGTTTTCGCCCAAAAGCTGCATAGGTATTTCTTTTATACAGCTGTTTAGGGAGGGGAGGGCGGAGGGCCTGAGAGGTGTAGAATTCCTGCCTCGGGCCAGGGGTCTAGGAAGGCCCTAGGAAGGCGCCAGCTAGCCAGCTATCTTTGTCACCATCCATCCTGCTGATGCTTGCATCTGCTCTGGGCTTCCCCCCTGCCTCCACCTAACAGAAAGGGCACCCCTTTCTCCAGGCGGTCACAGCCCAGCTCTGGGTGCCTGGCTGGGCAGGCCGAAGGCAGCCGATTTTCATTCCCTGCTGCTCTTGTGCAAGGAACAGCCGTCATGCTGCTCACGAGCGGCTCTGACTGGGGATGTGAGGCCGGGGCCTGCGTCTTGTTTACCTCTGCGTATCCCCCCTCAGCGGGAGCTGTGCCAGTCCCAGCCCCGGAGGAAGAGAGTTGTTGACACAAGGAAAGAACCGGCTGGGGAGAAGGAGCAAGACCAGGATCCTTGGGAACCTCATAAGTGAAACTTTGGGAAGGAACAGAACAAGGGAAACCTAAACAGCCGATTGCTCAGTCAGGCGCAGGAAAATAAAGCAAAGTGAAATAGAGCCCAATTAGTTTGCCTAAGCAGCATTAAACTCCAGAAGAAAATGGAAGGATAGCCCCACTGCCGTGACTGCGTGCGGTGCAGAGGGGCCAGGCAATTGTATTAGGGAAAACAGATAAGTTTGTGACTTACGGAATAAAGAAGCAATCACGAAGATAAAAGCAGGCTCTTTCCTCAAACGGAAAGCGTAACTAAATCATTTATCAGCTTCCTACACGGAGATCAGGAACCTGATCCTGAGACAAATAAGGGTGTGGGTTTTTTATTTTTATTTCTTGGTGTTTTTTTTTTTTTTTTTTTTTTTTTTTTAGATGGTGTTATCTTGAATAGCCTGAGTCCTTTGCCTCTAGGTAATTTGGGTTAACCTGTCTCCCCAGGAGGCTATAAAATTCTTTCTTTCTCTGATAAACCTTTGGAAGGACAGATGGTCACTTATCTGGGTTTGAATTCCGAAGGTGAAGGGGAGGGGTCTGGGGTAGGGATGTTATAAAGAGGCTAGAGGCAGAGAAAAGGGAGAAGATAAAATCTTTCATTAACTTCAATAATGCCTTCTGTCTGTCTGTCTCATTTATTTAGACAGCATGTCCCTCTGTTAGGGTCAGGGTGGCCTGACCCCAAGGCACAGATTTTACCATCTTTTTGGAGTCACAGATCTCTTTGAAAATCTAATCAGAGGGTATTAACTCCCCCTCAAAAAAGATGCCCATAGACACATGCTCACACACGTTCGCAAACAGTCTGAGGACTCATGCATTCCCTGTAGCCCATCCTTGGACCCCAAGTTAAAAACTCGTCTTAGAGCCTCCCATGGAAGAGGCCCTAGAAGCTCAAAGGACAGCACCTAACCCTGACCATTTTGCACTTTAATGGCCCGAAGGCCTCAATTGCATCACGAGGAGCTGCTTGGAAATGGTCATTCTTGAAAGCATTAGTGACTCTGCTACCTGAGACTTTGGGGAGAAGGGGGAAAATGGGTAGAAACTTCAAGTTAGGTCTTCAGGAAGTTTAGCCTGTAATTTATCAATGCTGCCAGAAGGTGGCAGTGCCGCAGTCATATGGCTCTTCTTGCAAGTAAGCCTGTGTGTACATGTTTCTGGGTTCTAAAATCAAGCCAATAATTTTCTATTCAAAGTTTTTAATAAAACAAGAATGATACAGAGACCCAAATACTTGTCTACCAAGTTCCTACTGCTAGTCTAGGTATCGGGGTGCAAAGATAAAAAACAAACAAACAAAAAGAAAACACCCATGTCTTACATTCACTCTACTTCCTGTAGCAATAACTGGCGATTGGTGGGACTAGATTTTCATTCCTAAAACTCAACCATTTTCTCTTTCAGAGTCAGGTGGTGGGTACCTATATGCCTTTCCTATATGCTATACCTGCTATCCCCCTTCCCCTTCTGAATTTCCCAAACTTTGAGATGATGTTGTTTCTTTTCTCTGGATAATCAAAACAAGAATTCTTTACTGAACCAGTTAACCATTACACAGATGAAGAAGTATTACTAGTCACCAAAGAGGTCCCTAAGCTCTCTTCATAAACTAGAGATGGATTTCCTAGGTGCCTCCTGCCCACCTCGTGTCTAACGCATGTGTGTACATACACACACACACACACACACACACACACTGTTTAGGTTAATAGGAGGTAGGACTACTTTCATGGGGAAGTTGAATTTGGCTTAGACCTTGAAGAAAACTCTAACTATTTCTCAAAGTATTTGTCTTCTCTTCTCTGAATTCATTCCCAAGTCCTTAAGATCTGGCATTTAACATAAACTACCTAGCATTTCAGTACACATCACATCCTGCAGGATAGGGATGTGTTCCTGTCTGCCTGGGCACCTGCAGTAAAATGTTCAATAAGTAACATTGGTTGGCTATACCAGCCAGCAGCAGATGACTAGTCAGAGATCACTGCCTATTCAGTGGGGGTGGGGGTGGGGGTGGGGGTGGGGCAGAACACACTGGGCAGAAAGAGTAGGAAGTGCAAGGACACCCAGGTAGGAAACTTTGGGGCCCTCACAGGAGAAGGTGACTCCTCTCAGTGTGATCAGGGAGGAGGTGTGTAATAAGGGTAGAGGAAGAGGGAAGGCTGGGAGGTGGGGAGCAATCAGGAAAGAGGCCTGTATGAAGACATATCATAATTAAAATGCCAAGGGTTAAAGACAAAAAGAGAATCTTAAAAGCAGCAAAACAGTTAGTTACCTACAAGAGAGCACCCATACTACTGTCAGCTGATTTCTCAACAGAAATTTTGCAGGCTGGACAGAAGTGGCCTGTATGGAAATGATGGAAAACAAAGACCTACAACCAAGATTACTCTACCCAGCAAAGCTATCATTTAGAATTGAAGGTCAGATAAAGAGCTTTCCAGCAAAAGGAGTTCATTACCACCAAACCAGTATTATATGAAACTAGTGGCCCAGTGCACAAAATTTATGCACGAGGAGAGGTGTGTGTGTGTGGGGGGGGGGGGGGGGGTTGGGAGGGTGGAGATTAGGGTTGTCCCGCAGCCCAGCCTGCACCGTCTCCAATTTGGGATCCCTCAGGGAATGTCCGACTGCCAGTTTATGCCTGATCCCTCTCAAAATCTAGGACTGCTTGCTCCTAACTGATCACCTGCCTGCCTGCCTGATCACCCCTAACCACTCTGCCTGCTGGCCTGCTCACTCCCAATTGCCCCCTCTGACAGCCTGCTTGCTCCCAACTTCCCTCCCCTCCTGGCCTGATCACCCATAACCGCCTCTGCCTCGGCCCCGCCACCATGGCTTTGTCCGGAAGGACGTCCGAAAGGTCTCCCGGTCTAATTACCCTTTTATTAGTATAGATGTGAAAGGATCTTCTTTAAGAAGGAGAAGGGGGGGAAAAGATTAAAAAAAACCCACAATAAAATGGAAATAAATACATAGCTATCAACAATTGAAAATAAAAATAAACCAATAAGCAGAACAGAAACAGACTCATTTTGATGGTTGCCAAATGGAAAGGGAGTGGGGGGATGAGTGAAAAAGGTGAAGGGATTTAGAAGACACTAGTAGGTATAGTGTAGTCATGGGGGTGTAAAGTAGAGCATAGGGAATATGGTAAATATTCTAATCACTATGTATGGTGTCAGATGGGTATGAGATTTTTCGGGATCATCACTTAATAAGTTTTATAATATCTAATCACTGGGCTGTACACTTGAAATTAATACACTATTGCATGTCAACTGTAATTGAAAAATTTTTAAAAAAGGATTTTAAAAAAAGACTTGCATTAATAAGCAAAGGGGAGGCAGAGGAGGATTCCAGGTGAGGAAGATTTCAGCAGGATGCAGAAAGGCCAGCCTGGGCGAAGCAGGGATGAGTGGAGACTCACGACACCAATGAGGGGTGGACTCAGGTGAGCCAGCTGAGGGAAGAATGAATGAGCAGAATCTGGTGCCTGCACGTGGAGTGGCCACTGAGTGCCCTGGAGCCTAGAGGGAGATGAGGTGCTGGATTTGGGGCCAAGACTCATATGCAAATGTAAACTTTGATATTATCTCCAAGTGAATGTAAATATACAATTACAAGGACACACACAAACAAGATCCTTCTTCGATACAAAGAAGCTGGTTCCAAAAAGTGGATGCAAAGGTAAAGAAACTTGAAGAACCGAAACAATTTTGAAGTAGAATATTAAAATTGAAGGGTTTGCGCTACCTGATTTTTAAGGCACACTGTAACTTATAATAATACAGACAATATGGTATTGGGGGGAAAATGAACATATAACTCAATGGAACAACATAGAAAGTCCAGAAACAGACAAACACAAATAGGATCACCTGGTTTATTCACAAAGGTGTAAATGAAATTTAGTGGGATGTTTTCAACAAATGGTGCTAGGACAATTGGATATCCATATATTTTTTTAATGACCCTCAACCTGCACCTTACACCATATACAAAAACCAACCTAAAATGGATTGTTGAAGTAAATATAAAATGTAAAGCAATGAAATGCTTATGTGAAAACACCAGAGAAAATCTTTGTGACCTTGAGTTTAGCAGTTTTAGATATGTCGTCAAAAGGATGATCCATAAAATAAAAAGAAAATAAACTTAACTGCATCAAAATTTAAAGCTTTTGCTCTGCTAAGGACACAGCAAAGAGAATAAAAATTCAAGCCGTAGGTTGGGAGAAATTAGTTGCCAGTCGTGTATCTGACAAAGGGCTAGTATTTGTTATAGAAAGAACCCTCAAAACACAACAGTAAGAAAACAACATTAAGCAAAAAAAAGACAAAAAGTTTGAGCAGATTTCACCAACGAAGATAAACAGATGGCAAGTACACCCATGAAATGATGCTCAACGCTCTTGGTCATAAGGAAATATCACTGTGTACCTATTAGAATGGTTAGAATTAGAAATATGCATATACAGATAATATCAAGTGCCGGCAATGATGTGGAACAGCTGCAGCCCTCCGACATTGCTGGTGGGAATACCAAATGGTGTAGCGATGGTGGGAAGTGGTTTGTCAGTTTCTTACAGTTATTCACACACTCAGTTCACCACCGAGCCCCCTACGCCTAGATTTTTACTCTGGAGTCTAGACAAATGAAAACTTGTGTTCATACAAAAAAACAAAAACAAACAACAAACAAACAAAAAACCAACAACACAAAAAACAGTCCACAAATGTTTATAGTAGCACGATTCATAATCACCAACGTGGAAATAATCCAAATGTTCTTCAACCGTAAGTGGACAAACAAGTGGTGACACGTTCATGCAGTGAAATACCCCTCAGTAGAAAAAGCATGAACTATGGACGCATATGAAAACTTGGGTAGATCTCAAAGGCATCTGTGCCCAATGAGAGAAGTCAGTCTTAAAAGGCTACATGATTCCGTTCATCTGGGCTCTGAGGAAGGTGGCATGCAGTAGGCTGAGCTACGCCCCCTCCTCAAAGAAAGGCCTCTATGGGACCTGTGCTGGGACCTGTGCTAACTCCTCTCACACAAAAGGGTTTCGCAGAGTGCTGACGGTAAGAATCTTGAGGTGGGGCGATGATCCTGGGTTATCCAAGTGGGTCCTCCATGCTGTGAGGGGAGGAGGCAGACGGGGTCCTCACGCAGAGGAAAGGGTGACGTGAAGAAGAGACTGGTGCGGGAGAAGAGGTGACAGAGGCAGAGATGACGGTGCTGGTCGTGCTGAGTGAATGAATACATGGTCGGTCGGGGGAACGCTGGCAGCCTTCACACGGTGCCTCGATGGCACAAGGACATTGGCTCCCCAGAGCCTCCCGTGGCTCTGTCAACACCTCGATTCCCGCCCGGGGCCCCCAATTTCAGACTCCTGGCCTCCAGACGGCGAGAGAATAGACTTCTGTTGTTTTAAGCCCCCCAGTTTGTGGTGCTTCGTAGCAGCCACAGGAAACGAATACAGAACAGAAAACAGATCGGCGTGTCCAGAGGTTGGCATGGTTGAAAGTGTTCTGTGTCCTGTTTGTAGTGACATTATAAAAAGCTAGGCATTTACTGAAATCCATGAAACTGAACAGCAAAAAATAAATACAACTGTATTTAATTTTTAAAAAATCAATCAATCAATAAATAACATTTTAAAATGTAAAAAAAACAACACACAAAAATGTCTGGGACCTCAAAGAAAAGTGGCCCGGCCTCTGCTGAGCCCCGAGAGGCGTGGAGCGGGGCTGAGGGCGGCCCGGTCTCCGGCCCAGCGGTTCAGGCCGTCAGGGGAAGTGTGGAGGAGCTGTGGGGCGGGGCCGGGACCACTACGCTTGTTTTAGACCCGGTGAGCCCGAGGGACCTCAGGCTGTCCGGAGCAACGCGCGGCAGGCAGCTGGAGAGGGTGACTCTGAGAGGCAGCACAGTGCGTGCAAGCCCGGAGTGTGTGGTGGTCGGGAGCACAGACGTTCAACTAAGATAACCCCGGTGGCAAATTCCCCCAAGTCTCTGCACGTTACTGAGCGTCTGAATCACAGTGTCCTCTGGGAGGTTGTGATAATGTCGACACTTATCTCCTGCGAGGATTCAATGGCAGAAGGAAGTAAACCAAAGCTGAGCCTGGCCTGTGATAAGGGCAGAACGTGAATCCTGACTATGACTGCCCAGAGAGCAACGGGGCCCCACATGTGGAAGGAACCATGAGGGATCCCCGTAGGGTGCCAGGATGGGCATCACAGGAGTGAGCAGGACAGCAAGGGGCGGGGGGGGGGGTTAATTAGAGGGTGGGTCAGCACCTGGGCCAGGGGCTGTCCCGGGGTGCAGAGAGGGAAAGCGGCATGTCAGTCTCCTGGGGCGGCTGTGACAGTAACCACAGACCGTGTGGCTTAAAACAACAGCAAGGCGTTGTCTCAAGGTTCTGGGGGCTAGAAGTCCAAGATCAAGGTGTCAGCAGGGTTGGTTCCAACTGAGGGCTGTGAGGGAGAGTCCATTCCAGGCCTCTTTCCCAGCTCTGGACACCTAAAGATGTGGGGGTGGGGTGGGGGGGTTGTGGGGAGAGAGACAAGGGATAGGGTGGGGGTGGGGCAGGGGGTGTATTGGCTATGGGGCAGAGGCTGGGAGAAGTCTGACGCTGCGAGGTTGCTGCTGGAAGCATGGATGTGAAAGGTGAGTCTCGGACGGAAGGAGGAGCGCGTTCCTGGGAACTGGAGGAAAGTTGGCGCTGCTCTGTGTGCCTTGGCGGGGCTGGGACAGTCAGTGCTAGCAAATATGTGTGCGTCAGTGTTAGCAAATATGAGGGCCCTGATGTCAGTGTTAGCAAATATGAGGGCTCTGATGTCACAGCACCGCGTGCCTGCCTCCATGGGGGCAGCTGCAGGCTCAGCAGGGAGGGAGGGTCAGGGCAGCTCCTGGCAGGAATTCCAGGGTATGAGACGCATGCAGACTGTCAAATCCCTTAAAGGCAAGCGGGTGGAGGCCCGGGGGCCTGTCCCTGGCTGGGGCTCCCCCAAGTGAATTCCTCCTCCCCACTTGCTCTTTCATGATGGTCTTCTCAAACCCCCAGCACGGGTTTCTCCAGGCTGGTTTCTCCCCACAGTGGCCCTCTCTGCTCCCCCCATGGCAGTGACTCTCCTGTTTGACCCTCTGTGCCTGCCCTGGGCCTCGTGCAAAGGGCGTCCGTCCGCCAGGCCTCCCGGGGCCGGCAGGACAGTGCCAGCCTCCCGTTATAAATGCGGATCTGGAGGCCCAGAGAGGTTAGCTGCCTTACCCAGGACACAGCGTGTTTTGGGGGTAGCAGCATCCAAACCCCGGGTCTCTAGACTCCAGCCTGGAGCAGGGCCCACTTCCCTCTATGGCTTTGGTTTCCTGTTCTGGAAGGCTCCACCCTGGAGAGAGGGGAGCCAGGGGCAGAGACACCCGGAGCTCCCCAGTCCTGACCCCAGCAGAGGGAATCGGCTTTTGGAGGTCTTCATCCCCGGCACCGAGCACCCGAGGAAAGAACTTCGGCGGCGCTGTGGTGTGACCACAAGAGGGCAGTGGCGCCTGCGTGATGATCTGCTGCGGGCCTCCCTGGAGGCCTGGAGGTGGGGAGGGGCTCACCTCCCCTGAGGTTCTCAGAGCCCCCTCCCCAAGAGTCTCATCGGCTTTGGGGCACATAACTTTGACTCAGATTGGTCGTTTCAGGGTTTCCTGAGCTGGGGCTGGGCTTGGTGCTGGAGGAGCCCCATCTCCCAGGTCAGACAAAGGCTAAATCACTGGAGCCCCTCACTCCCGCCTCCCTGGGGCCCGAGTTCTGAGGGAATCCACACCGGGCACCCCCTCCTGCTCCATCCTTCAGTCCTTCCCTCCTGTCCCTGGGATCTGAGCATTCTGAGAGAACAGCCCCGGATCCACAGACTTACTGGATACCTGCTGGGGACACTGGGAGCCTGTGGGGAGGAGGATGGGGAGGAAGTGAACTGGACTCCAGCCCCTCTCCCTTCCCTTCGAGACCGGCTAATATCAGCTGTTTTGAGCTTTTTTCTTAATATTTCTTTTGAAGCAAGTGTTGCATGCACTGCGTGAGAAGAGGGAACATCTTTGGAAACCATTAACCTAATCCCATCTCCTCATTTTACAGATGGCAAAACTGAGGCCCAGGAGCTGAGACTTGCCTGACCTCACCCCTCAAGAGGAGTAGAATCAACCCTGGAACCCAGGCCCACCAGGCCCACCTCACATCGCCCCGTGGGCATATGGGCTGTGTGTGTGTGTGTGTGTGTGTGTGTGTGTGTAGGAGGGGCAGGGGTGGGGGGTGGGAATAGGGTGAACTTATAACCGTCAGAAACATGACAGAAGGCCATGAACCCTTACCAGTTAGAATCTGTCACTCATTTCACAAATAGTAATAGAGCACCTACTGTGTGCCAGGCACCCAGATGCATGGATGCAGCAGTGAACAGAACAAAGGCCCCGCCTTCCAGGAGCTGGCACTTCTCTCTGGCGGTGACGCCTGGAGAGCACGCACGGAAACGGCACCTCCCGAGGGGGAGGCAGGAAGGAAGCACGGGCCAGCTCGCACCTCGGTGGCCCAGGAGAAGATGTGTGGTGTCTGCCACACCTTTGCCCTCCAGTGACACTTCTGCCCGTGCCAGCGATCTTTCTGGCCAGGAAACCGTCAGCGTGTGCCTGGTGGGGTGAAGGCAGAGGCGGAGCGAGGTGAGCCCTGCCATGTCCGTCGCCAGGATGCCGCCCAGAGTGCGAGCCGGGCACCGCCACCTCCACGCCAGCCCGGCCACGGGAGCTCAGGGCGCCCCGGCTCGGGGCCCAGGCGGCTCTCGGAGCCCTGGTCCTCTCAGGAATGAAGATCTTACAGATTGAGGATGTCACCCACAGGAAGGGGGGTCGCTGTGGTTGCCCTCTTTGAACAAGACTCCTCCAATTATTGTTTTCTGTGAATAAAATGCCTTTGTGTGGGAAAAAAAAAGCTTCAGTTCTAGTGGGAGTTGTTTGTTCTGTGACAAAGCAGCCATGGCAGGATGGATGGTTAACGCCCCCCCCCTCCCCAAAGCTGCAGTCCCTCTGCCCAGGCACCTCCTGATTTGTCCCGTCCTCCTGTGCCCCTCGTCCATCTCCTCTGCCTCCTCCAAGGGGCACTCGGGCAGGCGCAGGCCTGGCCCCGGGGCCGAGGGCCCAGCACTGACAGGCCGCGCACCTGGGCGGCCAGAGAGGGCGGAGCCGCAGGTGCTGCCGGGCCCAGCGCTGGCGCCCAGGAGAGGGACTGCGCCTCAGTGACTGCCTGGGGCCACAGACCTGGATTCCAACAGGCTCTGCCTCCTGGCAGAGGGAAGACAGAGGGCAGGGATAGGAGGGAGGGGCAGGAGCCTGCAGGCCGACCCCCACCTCACTCCTCCACAGCCTGCGGGCAGTCCCAGGCCTCTGGGTGCATCCCATCTGTCTCTGTTGACAAGGACCCCAGGCTGGGCCTCCGTAAATGCCACGCCGGGAACAGAAGGCATTCCTGGGCTTCCTGAGAAGCCTCCGAGGCCAGGGCCAGCGGGCTCATTACCCAACACTCAGGGAGGACTCGTGGTCTAGAAGGTTCCCTTCGTAGGCGGGTCAGATGGTCAGCGGGACCCAGTCGAGGGGAGACAGGACCCTGCCCTCAGGGAGCCCCAGTCCGAGGGGAGACAGTTTCAGGTCATCAAAGGTCTCCAATGGGAGTCTCTTTCTCTCTCTCTCTCTCTCTCTCTCTCTCTCTCACTCACTCAGACACATGCTGACATTCAGAAGTCTTAAAAACACTGTAGTCCAAATCTCAATAAATGCCAAGAACACAGTCCAAACTCCAAGGACCACAGAAACCCAGACTGGCTGACGACTCAGGGGAGACGTTGAGGCTGGGCTGCCGGGCGGGGGGAGGCTCAGACCTCACCTGAACTCTGGGGCCGGGAGGCGGCCTCCTCACCAACAGAGGAGTCCTCAGCTTGTGGGAACCAGCAAGGGGTGTGAGCCTCACCTCCTTGGAGGTGTTCCCTCTCAGCCTCACATGCCCCATCCGTGGTCTGGCTGCTACACACACACACACACACACACACACACACACACACACACACACTCACCTCTGTCTTGACTCTCAGAGCCCAGGGAAGAGGGGGCAGGCCTTAGCATCTGCCAGGGGTGTGTCCCATTGCCCTTGCCTAGGCCTCCGTGCTGGGAGGGCCGAAGGGCGGGCAGGAAGGGACCCTGCACGGGGTGAATTCCCATGGTAGGCGGAAAACATCCTTCCTTCATTTGCGTGGTTCTGGTCACCTTTGTCCCAAGAAAAGGGCCACTCCAATTCATAAACTTGGAAGCTCGAGGCTATGCATTGGGATTCACACTGCAAAGGAGCCAGAGAAAAGGGGGTGGTGAGTGAACTGGGGGTGTGGAGACCAGATGAAGTCAGCTTTTCTAAGGCTCTTTAAACTCGGGCCCACTGTCTTCCTCGAAGTCAGTCCCTCTGGACGCAGCGGGATAAAGGCTTGACCTCTGTAACCGTAAAAGCTCACAGAGGGGAGAAGCCCGGCTCCTGAGGGCAGGTCACCTCATTGACGGGGAGCTCACGTTCCTTTTGAGGGTGCCCTTGCCTTCACCAGATGAAGGGAGGGGGGATCTGGATTGTGAGGCTACCAGGTCCCCTGCCCCCGACCTGGGCAAAGAAGGCGGGCCACTGGCAAAGAAGGCGGGCCGCTGGAGCTTGAGTTTCCAGGCACACAGCGCCCGGAGCCTTCCCTCTGAGGCGGGGAACGCCTGGGAAGACGGTGTTCAGGGATGAGATTTTGCTCTGAAGCGGCCCCATTGTGCTCCCGGGTGGCGCCAGCCAGTTGGGGGTGGCGCAGGGAGGAGGCTGTGCTCTGAGCCACTGTGTAACGAAGGTGCATGTGGCCTGGGCACTGCCTGGTCCCATTAGCAGGCCTGCCATGTGCCTCCGGCCTTGGCATTTCCCACGCCGGATTACGGTCCAGCCAGACTTCCTGCGCAGGGCTGGCCAGTCCCGAGCCCCGGGGGGCAGCAGGAGGAGTGTGTGGCCGCCGGCTACTGTCTGGTGCACAAACAAGATGTTTATTCAGTGAAGACGAGAGGAGAGGCTCAGGGGTGAAGCTGCTGGTGCCCAACCCTTCCTTCCTTCTCCACCCACACCCACACACTCAGCTGCACCAGGGTCAGAGGCCTGCACCCCAGACATCAACACCAAAGGGCCCATACACACACACACACACACACACACACACACACACACACACACACACGGGTACCCTGGGATGAGGCTGTGTTCACTTTTCTGATATCATCTCCCTAAACACACACACACACAAAGACAAACACACATACACAGCCTTTGTGTTTTAAAGTCAATTAATTAATCCTGGCAAAACACAGAGTTAAAGGGATGGCTCTGGTCCAGGGGTGCCCCAGCCGCTGCCAAAGCCAAGATGGAGAATTGGCCTCAAGAGGGAGGGAGGGACTGACGGAAGGAGGGAGGTGGTAGCTGGCAGCAGGGACCAGGCATGCAGGTGCGCTTGCCAGGGCTGTGGTGTGGCACCGCTGAGCTGAACAGACTGGGCCTTGATCTTGGATGCTGTCCTGGCGGCTGAAAGGACAAAGGGCCGGCCTCCCGGGACTCAGGAGCTAGGCTCCGGCTCCCGTGCAGACAGAGCAAGAGAGTGGACCGCGGCAGATGGACCCCTGGACAGATGGGCTCCTGGAGGGCGTCTGGGGCCCTGAGGGCCTGGAGACTCAGCGTCGTAGACAGCAGCCTGACCCCGGGCTTCCTAGAAAAGCAGAATCTCTGGGCCAACCCAGACTAAATGCTGGAGGTGCTTCTCTAGAAGCTTCCTGGACTCCGGACGGGGGTTTCCTCAGGGTAAAGCATGGGTGATGGCATCACTCTTAGTAGACGCCACTCCTGAGCCTGGAGGACACTTCCCAGCCTGTAGGTGAGGTCACATCTCTGGTCTCTCATGGATTCACTCTTCCATTTTACAGTTGTTTATTACAGCACTCTACTAGGCATCAGGATGCAGTAATAAGCAAAAAAAGGCAAAAGGCATGGTCCCTGCCCTCTGGGAACTCTCAGGCCAGGGGGACCGACAGACAGACTTCCCTGACGAAGGCAGCCTGGGCTGCCCTTGAGAAGCTCGCCTTGCTGAGAGGGAAGAGACGTGTATTCCAGGCAGAGGATGCAGCACAAGCCACGGCCCTGCGGTTGGATGGAGCGTGGCTGGTTTGGGGACTAAAGATCAGTGGCTGGAGGGCAGAGAGTGGGACGCCCATTGTATCAGGTGAGACCGAGAGCAAAGTCTCTTGTCAGTGGGAGTTCCAGGTGCCGCCACACCCTGGTTAAGTTCCAGAGAATCCTAGGATGTGAGAAATGGAAAGAATCCTGGGCTCCATCCAGGCCAATGGTTTGCACCTGATTTCGTGCCTCCGTTTTGTCATGAATTAACTGTAAAGGTGATCTTGGATCATGAGTTTGCTATCTGAAAAGCGTTGGGAGTGCAAGATGTGACCCAGGCTTTGCCTAGGCTGGGCGTAGCTCATGAGGACTATTTTATTTAGGACACAGGGTAGGCTGCTATTCAAAAGAAACTCCCTGCCCTAGCCGGTTTGGCTCAGTGGATAGATCATCGGCCCTCGGATTGAAGGGTCCAGGGTTCCATTTTGGTCAAGGGTGTGTACCTTGATTGCAGATTTGATCCTCAGCACTGGTTGGGGTGTGTGCGAGAGGCAACCAATTGAGGTGTCTCTCTCACATTGATGTTTCTCTGTCTCTCCCCCTTCCACTCTCTCTAAAAATAAATGGGGAAATAATATCCTCAGGTGAGGATGTAAAAAAGAAAAAAAACACACATCCAAATACCTTGCTTAAACAAGAAACACTTTCATTTCTCTCTCTGAGTAGGGGCTGCAGAGTTAGTGTGTGGAGAGTCATGTATCACCTCCCTTGTTGCTCTGCCACACTCAACACATGGCTTCACGTGGTCCAAAAGGGATGCTCCAGCTCCTGCCATCACATTTTCATCCTCCTTCCCTTTAAAGACATGACCAAAGTATTTGTTCTACCTACCAATATTATTCCTATGTCATTGGCCAGAACTTAGTCCTGTGGCCTCTGCTAGCTGCAAGAGAATCTGGGATATGTACTCTTTTGCTGGGCTGCCATGTGCCCAGCTAACAATTCTACTGCTATGTAAGAAATGGGAGGATGGATATTGGGGGACTGAAATGGATGATTCATAGTCTGAAGGTAGAGTTGGAGCCAGGGCACCCAGCCAGGCCTCTCCAGGATTCTCCTCTCGGCCTTGAACTCCTGGCCTGCTTCACTGAGTTCATCAGGGTTTGGCTCCATTCTGCCCCGCAATTCACCCCTATCCTCATCGACTTCAGGAAGTCAACGCAGACTGTGGAGGCTTTGGCAGTGTAGGGTTACAGTCATGGAAGGCGAGCCGGCCCTTGCCTGGGCCCCATCACATCCCATGCTGAGTTCTGGGAGAGTTTCTGGAAGGCTAGCAGGACAGACTGGGGAAGAGCTAGGTTTCCACTGCTCACACTACTTGCCACGGGTACCCCTCTGCCCTCACATTGGCGGGAGAGGCCAGTCTGCGTGGGCAGTGGGCAGTGGGAAGCTGTGTTTTCATTACCTGTTCCTAAGCCAGGACCATGGGTGGTCCCGCAGCCAGGTAAACAGCTGGCAGCAGCCGTTGGAATGGCTGAGGAGTCCTTTCCCACCAGATTGTCTGACCCTGAGAAGGCCAAAACCAACACCAGCAAGACTCCGGAGGCTGCATCCCGCCCACTGTCTGGGCTCCTCACCCCAGCCAGCTGCTGGCAGTGGCTCCCTCTCTGGGTCTTTGCCTTCCACTCTTATTTTCTTGGACAGAGACCGTGTGTGTGGAGTGGAGGTTGCAGGAGATCAGGGTTTCTCAGCCTTGGCACCATGGGCATTTGGGGTCAGATCGTGCATTGTAGGATGTTTAGCAGCATCCCTGGCCTCTACACAATAGGTATCTGTATCCAACCCCTTCCCCAGTTGCCAGATGTTTCCTGGGATGGGGAAAGGGGGGGGGCGGCAATCAACCCTGGTTGAAAACCACTGGTATAGATTAGGAATGTCCTGATTTACCAAAGGAGGAATATAGGGATGGGTAGAGAGGGAGAGAGGAGAAAAGAGCGAGAGAGAATGGGGGGGTGGAGGGCGAAGCAGAGAGAAACAGATGGAAAGAGAAAAGAAGGAAGGGGAGATAGTGAGAGAAAATGAGATAAAAGAGAAAATAAATAAAAGGAGCGAAAGAGAGAGCAGGTTTGGAGACGGAGTGAAGGCCAGGCCCCGGGCGGCGGGGGCAGGCGGGCAGGTCGTGAGGCCCCAACGGCTGCGCTGAGTCTGGAGACATACGGGCACGCACAGGAGCTGGCGTGGAGCACGGTGACCCTCTCAGAACTCCGGCGTGTGGTCGAAATCGAGGTCCTGGCTCCCCACACCCAAGAAGCCAGGCCGCAGGGCAGAGTTTGCAGGGATCACGCTCCTCCCAGGTCTCTCTGGCCATGATGCTCTTCGTGAGAGGGGAATTTGAACGCGGGACCTCCCCAAACTTTGTGTAAGCCTCCATTTTCATCTCCAGAGAATGGGTCATTGCTGAAGATAAGGCACGGAGCCCATTTTTATCTTTTTTTTTTTTTTCCTCCTAAAACCCCACTGAGGTGACCGTGATAAGGCAAAGCCCACAGGAAAGAAGAGGTAAGTTGTAGAATAGTCAGCAAGATCCTGGAAGCTGTTAAGGAGTGGATCGTTATGTAGTTTGGCAGAAGCGGCGCCTTAATTGCCTCGAGAGGGTGGGGGAGGGTGGGAGGCTGGGCAGACAGCAATAAGAAGCAGGTTGTTCTGAGCTGTTGGTGCACTTAGAAAGGCCCGGTCCCTTTGAAAGGGGGGGGTGCAGGGTTGGGTGAGGAGGACTGGTTGGAGGTGGGTGAAGGCAGCAATCGCCCAGGTCCTCCCCCACTTCTTACAATCCATGATTCTCGGTCATCGTTGATGTTTCTATCTCTCCCTCTCCCTTCTTCCCTGAAGTTAATATTTTTTTTTAAACAGTCCTGCCCTAGCCAGTGTGCTTTCCCCACCTTAGCAGAAAAAGGACTGGCTTAGCAGCAGACGGGTTAACACAGCTGAGACAGGGAACCAGGGGCAAGTCACCAAACGATGTTTCCCTGGGCTCTTCCACACTCGGCATCAGAACATTGAAAACAGGTTTATATCCCCCAGCAAATTCTTAGGATTCTCTCTGGGGAAACCGGCCCAAAGAACAGTCCTACAACCCAGCTGGTGTGGCTCAGTGGTTGAGCATCCATCTATGAACCAGGAGGTCATAGTTCAATTCCAAGTCAGGGCACATACCTTGGTCACAGGCTTCATCCCTAGTAGGGGGCATGCAGGAGGCAGCAATCGATGATTCTCTGTCATAGAAGTTTCTATTTCTCCCTCTCCCTTCTTCTCTGAAATTAATTTTTTTAAAACCACACCTTTTTTTTAAGCTGGTTTGGCTCAGTGGATAGAGCATCGGCCTGCAGATTGTAGGGTCCCAGGTTCGATTCCGGTCAAGGGCACATACCTCAGTTGCAGTCTCCTCCCCAGCCTGGGCCCTGGCAGGGGCTCCTGCAGGAGACAACCAGCAGATGTGTTTCTTTCGCATCGATATTTCTCTCTGTCTTTACCTCTCTCTTCCACTCTCCCTAAAAATCAATGGAAAAATATCCTCAGGTGAGGATTAAAAAAAGAATGGACCTACAAAGACTGACATTTAGGGGTTTCTCAATGTAAATAGTCGGCTTTCCACCAAGTCCAGTAGGCACAAGCCCTGCTCATATAACCAGAGCCTCAGTCTTAAATATGAATAGACAACTGAGCATTACAGGGCATTGGAAGAGAGGCATTCCTATGAAAAAGAGAAACCAAAACGAGCAAACAAAAACATAATTTGTAGATGAGGCAGAAAGCAAACTTCTTTATGCTTCTTTGAAAAAATTAATATTCTCAGAAAGAAAAAAAAATATGCCACAACCTTTGAAACAAGAATAGGATGCTATGAAAACTAATGTTCACGGAATAAAAAAAAATAGTTCTTGAAAATTAAAAATATAATAACCTATATAGTAATCTTGCAAAAAAATATTTAACTGGAATGTACCCATGATCTAACTTCTAGTCTCCAGTAAATACAGGAAGTAGAATGAATTAAATGACATCACAAAGAAGCAACTAGCCAAATCCAGAATGTAGAATATTCTACAAAACAACTTACCTGGACCCATAAAGTGTTAATGTTGTAGGAGGAATAAAAAGATTAAAAAATGGAGAACCAAGATGGTGGCTTAGGTAAACACCGGTACTCACTCACAACCACATCAAAATTGCAACTAAAATACAGAACAACCATCATTCAGAACCAACTAAAATCTGGCTGAATGGAAGTCTTATAACTACAGAAGTAAAGACGAAGGCACACGAAGACTTATAGGAAGGGTGGAGGTATGGAATGGGCTGGGCTGGCATTTATGTGTGATGCTTTTTAATCATGAGGAATATCTCCAAGGCCTCTGGTGAGATGAAGGGGGTCCCAACTCCACACCAATCCAGGATTCCAGAGCTGTGAAGAGAAGTCCCCATAATATTGGACTGTAAAAACCAGTTGGGAGAGCTCAGCTAATTTGGCTCAGTGGTTGAACATGGGCCTATGAACCAGAAGGTCATAGTTCAATTCCCAGTCAGGGTACATGCCTGGGTTTCCCGCTCCATCCCCAATATGGGGTGTGCAGGAGGCAGCCAATCAATGATTCTCTCTCATCATTAATGTTTCTATCTCTCCCTCTCCTTTCCTCTCTGAAATCAATTAAAATATATATATTTTATTTTATTTTATTTTTTTAATAAATCTTTATTGTTCATATTACAAATGTTCCTCATTTCCCCCCCCCTCCCATTGTTCCCCTACACCAAGTTTCCATTCAATTCTCTGCCCTTTCCCCATCCCCCATTGTCCTCATCCATAGGTGCAGTTTATTTTCAGTCTCTTCCTGCCCCACCCCACTCCCCATTTCCCCGAGAATCATCAGTCTACTCCCCTTCCATACCTCTGATTCTATTATATTCACCAGTTAATATTGTTCATCATGATTTTTACTTCCCTTGGTTTTTAGACTCACTTGTTGATAGTTACGTGTTTGTTTATAATTTTTATCTTTATTTTCTTCCTCTTCCTAAAGAACCCCTTTTAGCAATTCATATAATTCTGGCTTGGCAGTGATGAATTCCTTTAGCTTAAATTTATTTGTGAAGCTCTTTATCTGGCCTTCGATTCTGAGTGATAGCTTTGCTGGGTAGAGTATTTTTGGCTGTAGGTTCTTGTTGTTCATCACCTTGAATATTTCTTGCCATTCCCGTCTGGCCTGCATGGTTTCTGTTGAGAAATCAGCTGACAGTCGTGTGGGTGCCCCTTTATAGGTAACTACCTGCTTTTGTCTTGCTGCTTTTAATATTCTCTCTTTGTCTTTAGCTCTTGGAATTTTAATTATGATGTGTCTTGGTGTGGTTCTTTTTGGATTCCTTTTGTTTGGGATTCTGTGTGCTTCCTGGACGTGTAAGTCTATTTCTTTCACCAGGTGGGGGAAGTTTTCTGTCACTATTTCTTTCAATATGTTTTCGGTATCTTGCTTTCTGTCATCTTCTGGGATGCCCATAATTATGATGTTGGTTCGCTTGAAGTTGTCCCAGAGGTTTCTTACATTATCTTCAACTTTCTGGATTCTCTTGTCTTCTTGCTTCTGTGGAGGAGTGTCCTCTGGCTCTTTGTGTTCCAAATCTTGGACTTGATCCTTGCAATCTTCCAATCTGTTTTTAGGACTCTGTATAATATTATTTATTTCAGAGATTGTATTCTTTATTTCTAGTTGACCCTTCATTATTTCTTGTTGATCCCTTATCATATCCTCATAGGTCTCATTTATTTTATCAGCCTTTTCTAAGAGATTGTTGAACAACCTTATAAGTGTGGCTTTGAATTCTATATCCAGTCGCTTTTTGTCCTCCATTTCTTTCGTTTGTGATCTGTTTCCTCGTTTCGGCATTTTCGCTGCTTCCCTGAGTTGGTAGGTTGGGAGGATCAGCTGTGTCTATGCCAGGAGACAACCTTATTCCACTAGACTTGGAAACCTGCAAAAGCCTCTCTGAGTTCAGCTTGGAAGGGGCAGAGTTTCTGGGTGGAGCCTATAGCCTTGGCTTCCTGTTAGCCCCGCCCTCTGAGGTTCCTGAGTCTTAGTGTACCTCAGTGTCCTTTGGTACTCGCTGCAAGTACCTCTGAGAGAAAGACGCCCTAGAGCTTCGCCCACTACCAGAGAGTGTAGTCTCTCCCCCAACAAGCCCACAACTGGGGTTCAGAGCAGTTGGAAGTGGGGTTAAGAACAGTCCGGAGCTTATGTCTCCTTCCCGCGAGGGCAATCTCGCGGCCCAATCAACAGTCTGTCCTCTGTGCGCGCAATGTGCGCGACTCAGGGGCTCTGCTTTTCGCCGCCCCCCCTGAGCTTCTGTCTTACAGCCCAGATTCCCCCTGTATGAGGCTGGAGCCCGAGGGTCTTGCCCAGGACTGGGGTTCAGTGCAGTCAGAACTGGGGCTCAGCACAGCCCTGAGCTTTTGAGTCCTTCCTGCTGGGGCAATTCAGCAGCTCAGCGAACAGTCCCTCCTCTGCGCGCAAATGTGCGGGGCTCCGGGGCTCCGCTGAGCTTCCGCCTTTCAGCCCAGATTCCCTCTGTATGAGCCTGGGACCCCCGGGGTCTCGCCCAGAACTGGGGTTCAGTGCAGCCGGAGTTGGGGTTCAGCACAGTCTGGAGCTTTTATCTCCTTCCCGCTGGGGAACGCCAGCCAGGCACTCAGCCGCCCCTCCTCTCCTCTCCGGCTCCGTCCTCTCCCCGCGCGCGCACCGTGCCTCCGTACCTTAGGCTTTTACAGCTCCTCTGGTTTTCCTTCTGGTTTTCTCTTTCCTTCTAGTTGTAGAATTTCCAGTCAGTCAACTTTCCTGTAGTTCTGGATAGTGTCCACTCTATATTTTAGTTGTATTTTTTGAAATTGTTGAGTGCGGCTGCAGTTAGGCTTTTACCTCTGCCGCCATCTTGTTGTGAGTCTCCAAAATATATATATTTTAAAGGTCATGGATAATTGCCTGGCCAGCATGGATCAGTGGTTGAGCATTGACCTATGAACCAGAAGCTCGGGGTTCAATTCCCAGTCAGGACAAGTGCCCAGGTTGTGGGCTTGATCCTCGGTGGGTGGCATGCAGGAGGCAGCCAATCAATGTTTCTATCTTATTGATATTTCAATCTCTCTCTCCCTTTTCCTTCTTCTCTGAAATGTCTATTAAAAAACAAACAACAACAACAATAGCAACACACACACACACACACAAACACAAAACAGCTGGGAGATAAAATTTGGGATTCCAAAATGGCTGCAGAGTAAATGGAAGCTCACAAACATGTTCCCAGGAATTACAAGTAAAATACAGAAAAACTATCTTGAATAATAAACTAGCTGGAGATAACCCTGATAACCAAAGATGGAAAGTGGAGACTGCATAGAGACTGGTAGGAAGTGGGGAGACTTAAAAGGGATAGCTGGACTCTCACAGACATCAGCTGAAGTTCTGGAGAGATATCTCAGCTGCAGGGGGTTCCCACTGAGAACTCTGGGGTCTAATTCCCAAGCTGGGCCCCTCCAGCAGAGAGCACCAGAACTGAGAAAGGTGCCCATATAAAATTTGACTGTGAAAAGCAGTAGGGTTTCTGTCTGCTAGGAAGAGATGGCTGGAAATGCAGTCCTCTTAAAGGGACAATGCACAAAATTTCATGTGCAGCCACTCACCTTGGGCTCTGGCAGAGGGAGGGCAGGGTGGACTGGAGCTATGGGAGCAGAAGCCAGCATTGGGAGCTCTGATATTAGACTATGGAAAGCAGACATCCTGGTTTTACTGTGCTGAGTTATTCACTTACACTGTAGAGGACATTTCTCTCAAGTGAACCTTTGATATCCAAGCAGTTTTTGTTTAGAGAAGTAAGGCAATTGCCCCACTCTATTGGAAAACCATTTGCCCCATACTGTGGTTGATAGCCTGAGGCTAATCAAGTCCAAATACAATCTACTGGTAGCGACAGGTCTCTGGAGGATTTGAGTCTTTGCCTGATCTAATTCAGGGCCTGGGCTAGGAAAAGCAGACCTTGGAGCGCATCTTGGTCCAGAAGAGGGAGTCATAAGCTGTGGATTTCTGATAGCTCCAAATAGGGTACTTATGGCTAGTCAAAAACAGTGTCTAACATTGTCCAGCACTAGAGATTGGGAGGTGTGGAAGACCTACCTAATACATAAACACAAGCAGGTAGCCAAAATGAGGAGATAAAAAAAAGTCCAAAACTAAGAACAAGAGAATTTCCCAGAAGAAGTGCTAAATGAAATGGAGATAAGAAATTTATCAGATGTAGAATTCAGAATAATGATGGCAAAGATGCTCAACAGCATGAGAAAAGATATAGTAACAATAAAGAATGATATAGCACTAATAAAGAATAATTTATAGGGATTCAACAGTAAATTAGAGGATTCTGAGAATGAAATCAACAATTTGAAATATGAGGAAGAAAATACACTCAATCAGAAAAGCAAAAAGAAAAAAGAATCCAAAAATATGAAGCTAGTGTAAAGAGTCTCTGGAACAATGTCAAGTGTACTAACTTTCACATTATGGGGGGTGCCAGAAGGAGAAGAGAGAGATCAAGATATTTAAAAAGTATTTGAAGAAATAATGACAGAAAAGTTCCCTTACCTGGTGAAAGAAATAAACTTACAAGTCCAGGAAGCTCAGAAACTCCCAAATAAGAGGAACCCAAAGAGGCCCACACCAAGACACATCCTTATTAAATGCCAAAGGTTAAAGATAAAGAGAGAATCTTAAAAGCAATAAGAGAAAAACAGTTACCGTATTTTTTGGACCATAAGACGCACTTTTTCTTCACCAAATAGTGGGAGGAAAAGTGCCTGTGTCTTATGGTCCGAGTTGCAGAGCGGCAATATTATTCTGTTATACTTTATTAAATATTTTATTACACTATTTGGTTCAGAATATTTTTTTTCCTATTTTTCTCCTCTAAAAACCAGGTGCGTCTTATGGTCCGAAAAATACAGTAGTTACCTACAAGGAAGTACCCTTATGATTATCAGTTGATTTCTTGACAGAAACTTTTCAGACTAAAAGGGAGTGGCAAGAAATATTCCTTTGATGAATATCAAGGACCTATACCCAAGATTACTCAACCCAGAAAAGCTGTCATTTAGAATGAAAGGTCAGATAAAAAGCTTCAGACAAGAAAAAGCAAAAGGAGTTCATCACCACCAAACCAGAATTACATGAAATGTTGAAGCATATTCTTTAAGAAGAGCAAGAAGAAGGATAAAGAATATGAACAACAAAATGCCAATAAAAACATAGCTATCAACAATTGAATCAAAATAGAAGAACAAAGAATCTAATGAACAAAATAAACTGATGAATAAAATAGAACCAGAGGCATAGAAACATGGAATAAACTGAGAAACCTCAGAGGAAGAGTGGGGAAGAGATTAACCAAAGATCTTATATGCATATATGCATTACCTATGGACAGAGACAATAGGGTGGTGAAGGCCTGGAGTGGAGTGGGAACAGGGTGAAGGGGAGGAGGGGGAAAAATGGTATATGAGGGCATTTTCCCCACCTTTCCTCATCTGTAATACTCTCAACAATAACGATTTTTAAGTAATATTTTTATTGATTTCAAATAGGGAGAAGGAGAGAGAGAGAGAGCGTTAGAGAGAGAGAGAGAGAGAGAGAGAGAGAGAGAGAGAGAAACATCAGTGATGAGAGAGAATAATCAATTGGCTGCCTCTTGCACACCCCCTACTGGGGATGAAGCCTGCAACTGGGGCATGTGCTCTTGGACAGAATTGATCTGCAGGCCAGCACTCTATCCACTGAGCTAAACCAGTCAGGACTCAACAGTAAAGATTTTTTTAAAGAGTTAAGAAAACTACTATAGATTTAAAACAGACTAAGGAGCCAAAACCGTTTTTGGCTCAGTGGATAGTGTTGGCCTGTGGACTGAAAGGTCCCAGGTTTGACTCCGGTCAAGAGCATGTACCTTGGTTGCAGGCACATCTCCAGTAGGGGGTATGCAGGAGGCAGCTGATCAGTGATTCTCTATCATCGATGTTTCTAACTCTATCTCTCTCTCTTCCTCTCTGTAAAAAAATCAATAACATATAAATAAATAAATAAATAAATAAATAAAATAAAACAGACTAAGGAGACCTAACAACCAAATGAAACTAAATAGGATCCTGATTCAAATAGACCAGCTATAAATGAAAATTTGGTTACAATTGAGGCAATTTGAGTATGGACAGAATACTATGGAATTATTGTACATTGGTGTGATAATGGTGGTTTGATTATGTAGAATAGTATCATTAATTTTAGGATCTGCAGGCTATTGTATTCCAAAATCAAGTATAATGTAACCTATAGATTTCTTTCAAATGATTCTGCCAAAATATACAGGCAGTTAATAGATAGATATATAATGACATTATTCAAACTAGTTCTGCACAATCTCATACAGTGGCTACCAGTCACTTGTGGTTACTATTAACTTTAAACCACCTGAATTGAGACATGCTATGAATATAAAATACACACTGGATTTAAATGACAGAAAAACAAAAGAAATATAAAATATCTTATTAATTTTTATTTTGATTGAATATAGAAATTATATTTTGAAATAAATAAAATATGAAAGTTAATTTTATTTTAAAAATTTTAATGTGATTACTAGAAATCTTAAAATTACATTGTGGATCACCTTCTATTTTTAGTAAACAGCACTGACTTATATGGTGGGGAAAGGATTTTAAGTATACTATTTTATTTTCAACTTTTCTGTATATTTGCTATTCTCTTAATAAAAACTAGGAAGAAAAGTAAACAAAAAAAGATAAAGTGGAAGAAATTTTTTTGAACAATAGGAAGGTTGAAAGATAGTTTAGAAAATTCTCTTGAAAGTAGGATAAGAAGTAAGAAAATTAGAAAATAAGAGAACCAATCCAAGAGGTGCAGCTCAATAAGATAGAAGAACACAACAAGCACAAACAAGAAGCTAAAAGTCATGAGCTTCTAAATTGGAGGGCTCTGAATAAAAAAAAATTACACTAATCAATGCACTGGGAAAGAAAGAGATTGTAAAAACTTTCCAGAGAGAAAGAGGGAAAGAAAGGAGAAAAAGAGGAGCAGGTCACATAGAAAAGCCCCAAAATCAGAATGTCACTGAACTTTTCCATAGCTACACAGGAAGCTGAAGACAAAGGAAAAAAAAAAAAAAAACACTCAAAATTCTGAAGTAAAAAATTTCCAACCTAGAATTAGATACTCAGCCAAACTATCAATCAAGCTTGAAGGTATATATATATATTTTTTTTAAAAGATATTTTTTTAGACATACAGGGTCTCAAAAATTTTACTCCCCTTGCATCATTTATCAGAAAGATATTGGAGGAAGTGCTCCATCAAACAAAGAAGTAAATGAGGAAAGACAGAAGGCATTGGACTGAAAAAACAGGGACTTCAATGTAGGAAAAAGGCAAAGGGAATTCCCAAAATGAATGGTGAAGGGACACTGTAGGATGCTAGCTATGAGCAGGCCTAGACAGTAGCCATCCAGCCAGAAGCAGCAAAATCAAATTCCCTAAGGAAAGACATATGGGACTGATAGATTATTCCTCTAGAGGAGTTTTACAATCGTAGCAGAGAGTTTGAGAATTAGTGATAAAAACATACAAAACTAAGCAAATAAAAAACATGGAAAACAAAATGTCATGCCAGAAAGAAAGTGTAACCCAAGTACATCATGTGATATTTGCTCAGTCATAATTAATATAAACACCAAATTGAAATTGGACCATAAATTGAGATCTGACTATACTGGGAGGATAGAAAAAGAAGTATGTGGGTTGGGGGTGGAATGGAGCCCGTCCTCATATTTTGTAGAAAGAAGATAAATCTATACTAACTAACTAACTAACTAAAATAAAAATAATAATAGGATACAAATAGATATGTTATTTAGAGAAGTGGAGGAAAAGGTAAGGAAAAAATAGCTGGAAAGTCTAAAAGAAGTTGCCTCTGGGGGTTGGTGATAGGGAAGGCTGCTGTTTTCCGTTACCGTATGTGTAGTATCATTTGACTTTTAAAAAGTATTTATGTATATCTACCGCTTTGCTAAAAATAAAAGTTGAATGAAAGATAAAAAGAAAACCCAGGTCAGGGCAAGTGATTGCCCAGAATTGAGAGTCATTTCAAGTGTCACTGCCTGTCAGCTGCCTGCGTAAGCTCCTCCGGACAAGGCTAGAGGGAGCTTTTTTGGAGAAAGGTTATCCTGCCTACCCCATGACTCATAGGTTCCCATTGTTCCTGCACCCCTGCCATTCTTCCACGTGGGGATGTGTGTGCTGGTGTGTGGGGCAGGAGAGAGGAACTTTCTTGTGTTCTTTGTTTACTGTGCGCCCCACTCCCATCCCCAGGGGTACAGGCTTCCTTGCCAGGGACCGGGTGTCAAGCATGGGGCACTGAGCGCTGAGAAGAAGACAAAAGCAATCTTAAAATACCCCTCTGGCCCTAACCGGTTTGGCTCAGTGGATAGAATGTTGGCCTGTGGACTGAAGGGTCCCAGGTTTGATTCCAGTCAAGGCCATGCTCCTTAGTTGCAGGCACACACCCAGTAGGAGGTCTGCAGGAGGCAACTGATGGATATTTCTCTCTCATCGATGTTTCTAACTTTCTATCCTTCTCTCTTCCTTTCTCTAAAAAAAAAATCATTAAAATATATATTTTTAAATACCTCTCTGCCTACCCATTGTGGAAATTCAGAATCATGCGGTTGAGCAAGACCTATGAGATCAAATTGTCAACTTGTCCAGGAGGTGGACAGCGACCTTTTGCCTGAGCACTTTACATGACAGGAAACTCAATTCTTCAGTGGGACCCTGTTGGGGGTCAGGGGCAAAGTGAGGGACACATTAAGGTCTTTGGTGGCTATAGGCTTTTGTATGGGTTGTTCCCATGGTCAAGGAACAGCCCATGTTCCTTTGAGTGTCAAGGAGCCCACTAATTCTAAAAGGTGAGGGTCAATGTATGGATACAGCTTCCAGGGGCATCAAAGCCTGACTAGTCCCTTGTCACTGGCTCCTCGCTATGTATCTGCTTTATCCTCCTACTTCTCTCCGCATACCTTCTTCCTCTTCCTACTCACTGCCTTACACATGATCCCTAATGCCTGCCACCCCTCCCACGCCTCCCTGCCCTCCCGGCTCAGCTCCCCACAGTTTACAGCCGGCTCTCTCAAAAGCTTAATTTAAATGCCTTTTAGTGTGTTATCTCATTGGTCCGTTGTGGTTCAGGTTTCCTCTTCTGGTCCAATCAGTTTTGTCAAGGTGGGTCACATGGTTCAAAGACGGCTATCTAGGAAAGATGGTCCATCTTCGGGAAGCACTGTGGGTAGGGAAAGCATCTGAAATGCCTCTATTGTACCACTACCTTTCCCTCTCTCCCACTCCACATTCACCCATGGGTGTTTTCAGCAGATATTCAGCAAGTGACTTTGCACAAGGCACTGCCCCTCTACAGGCCTCAGCTTCTTCCTCCGTAACATGAGGGGAGCTGTTTTCACTCGCCTGGAGGCTCTCAACCCTGAGACAACATTAAATCATCTAGGGCAGTGTTTCCCAAAGTGTGGTACTCATACCCCCAGGGGTATGGGAAGAATTTGGTGGGGATATGCACTGCACCGTGCTTAGCTGCACCTAATTCTACGTTCTTATGAGTCAAGTCAAGGCGAGGTGTGAGATGGTCTGGTGTGCAAATAAGTGTTAATTATAATATAACTTTTATTTATATTTTATTATGAATAATTTTATTTTTTGTTTATTATTATTTTGTGTATGTACCAAAAAATATATATTTTGATTGTTATTAAAATAAATCCTTTTTTTTGACCAGGGGTACTCAGCATTATGAAAATTATAGAAGGGGTACACATATGTCAAAAGTTTGGGAAACACTGATCTAGGGAGTTTCTAACTGGCATTCTCATAACTGGCCTCCCTCCCCTCTTCCACCCCTTTCTGCTGAGATTCTGATTTCATTGGTTGTTTTAGGGTCTTGTTGGCACACTCTGAAGATGCCCCAGGGAGTCTAATCTGCAGCCATCATTAGATTATCACTAATACTCAATGGCTAACCTGTACTTGCTTCATGAAACGTGCTCAATAGATTCTCCCGGAAGGAGTAAGTTCCCTGCAGCTGTGACAGTTGGTTCCAAGGTGGGAGGTAGGTGTTGGGGTACTGGGGAGCTCAGAAAGACCCTGGAAAGAGGGTGTACTGCCAGTTAGAAGGGAATTTGGAGATGAGCCAAGCGGGGTTTCCTGGAATGGCTGGCTCCCGTGGGGCCCGGAAGAAGGATGAGATCTCGGGAGTCTGAAGTTGGCATGGAATCCTCCATGAACCTGGCAAGTCAGTCAGCCCGCCAGAATTTCCCACGGAAACAGGAACCATATTTCTCCTTTCACTAGGTGTTTGGGAGGATTAAGGGAGACAAAGGACTAGAAAGCACCAGTGGATGTAAAGAACTGGCCTAATCTTAGATAAATCCCAGGTATATCGCTACCTAATGTCTTCCCGAGGGGGTGGTAGAGGGAGGGCCCTACATTGTCAGTCTGACAGTTGTCATGGAAAATAACCGCCATCCAGTCACAGTTCACATCCCTGGAAGGTCAGTGAGTCATGGCTCAGCGTTTCCTAGCATGAAAGGAATGACAATAATGTGCCCGTTATTCCTAGGAATAGCTAGTTACATGGAGTAACGCCGTGCACCTGACATGCTAACCTTTCAGATACGTATGGCCCTCAATTACGAAGAGACAGGGCCATGCCAAGATTTTTATCTGTGAGAGGGCCGAGCCAGAATTTGAGGCAGCCCAAGCACAGTCATACCCTACCTGCTCACTGGGGAGACCGGGCAGACACCCATGAACCATCTGGAGAACAACTAGCAGCCACTAACGGGAAATTGCCTGCCAGGTAGAGAAGAGAAAAGCAGAGCAAACCTTGAGGGCTGGGGTGGGGGCTGGTAAGGAGGTCTTTCTAGGTCAGTGTCGCACCTGGTCACCCAGTCAAGGGGCACAAAGAAATGACTCCTCATGAACTAATGTCTTGGGGTTGAGAACTGGGGATGCTACTGTGAGGGCTCTTTCCACAGGAAAGCAGAGTTTGTGGCCAGGATTCAGCAGGTTATTTCAAGGAAATCCAGAGGTGAGACCAGCATCTCCTTGCAGAGAGCGGCCTGGGCTCAGGAAAGGTGTCTTCTTTGGTGTTTATTCTTTTCTTTCTCTCAGTCTGCATCTTTCTGAGCCTCTGTTTCTCTCAGTCCCTCTCTCCCCCTCTCTCTCTCTGGCCTAATGCTCCTCACATTTACACACGCACACACCTACTTGCCCCATCACCCAGGATCAGACTTGCATCGTGGTCAGATGGTGCTCCCAGCCTCTCCCAGCTGCTTCCGCTAATACAATCTTTTCTGGCTGAATCCGGACATGGCATCTGCTTCTTGGGGAACCTGGACTAACGCTGCAGTTCTGTATGGGTCGTTACGGATCCCCAGGGCCAACCCTACTCGACCTCTCCTTCCACCTCCTGCTTCGAACACACACATAGAGATGAGAGTGGAAGAAAATGAACAAAGATAAACACTTTGCCCCTAGTCCCCTTGTAATGCACCCAGCACAGAGCCCATCACAGGCAAGCGGTCAATAAAGTTGTTTGCTAGAGGTCAGCATGACCAGCGGCTCTGAAGCACAGAGCATCCTGGTGGTCTGCAGGACAATGCCTGCCCTGGGGCCGGGGAGGGAAGGAGGCGCCTACTATGGCTGACTCACTGCGGACAGCTTTGGGGAGGATGCGGGGATGGGGCTGAGGGACGCTGGACCTCTCCAGCATCACTTCTGGCTCAGACCAAGGACATCCCGTGTGGGGTTGCCTCCTCCCCTGCGCTGGGGTTGGGGAAATTCTGGAAGGCCTCCTTCCTGTGTTGGCTCATGTCAGGCACAGACGCCTGTGTATCAGTAGGTATTTTGCTCAGAAATTTGATTCTTGCAGCCTTAGTCTGGATTCCCAACCCACCCAGTCGCCCTAATCCAGTTACCGGACTGTGTTTGCCAAGAGGTCTCCCCTTTGGTTGTAAGAACACCCAGGGGGTGGGGACCTGGCTGAGGCCACAGTGTGCGGTTGGGCAGAGTGGGCGAGGCTTTGTGCCGTCCGAGAACTCCAGCTGAAGGCAGAAATGCCTTCCACAAAAGCCTGCGGCCCTCCTCTGCCTCCGCTTTGGAGAACGACCCAAGAGCTTCCATGGACGCAGGTGGGCAGGTACCTGTGTAACCGGCACACTTACTCCCCTCACAGTCAGCTCCCACGGGCCTTGAATCATCACCCCAAGTCAACACTGGTCTGAGGGGCTCAAGAGAGCTTGTAAGTAAAAACTTCATGAATTAAGTTCCCCCTGGAACCCAGACACTGTGTCTCCTTTCCAAGGTGGGCAACCCTCACTGTCCACCCCCGCCCCTCAGGCCCATAGCCGGTCTGGAAGAAGGTCAGGGCAGTGATGCTCTGGCCCATGGTTAGCATCTGGCTCTCTGTGGTGTGGTGTAAATGTTGCCGTCATGGCTGATATTAAGCTACCAACAAGATGCCCCCGAATGTGAAGTTAGGGGGAGAGACACAGTAGCAGTGTTCCATTGTGTAATATTTCCACCGTACGCCTAGAGTAGGTGCAATGACCTCAAAATCATGGGAAATAGTAACATATAGAGTAACTGGGAAAATGATGAGTTTTGAGTATATTTACCACCTTTGTGCTTCATGCAACTTAATTGTATGTTTACACAATTCAATTTTTAATGCAACCGGCTTGTACAATTTCTGAAACTTTAATCGTTGGCTCTCGTGAGCTGGTTCAAACGGGCTCCAAACCATGGGTGAGAACCATCCCGCTGGAGTGAACTGCTGAGGGTGGGAACCCGGTGGGTAGAGAGACAGAGGTGAAGGCCTGACCGCTTGGGTGGCGACTGTTCTTCATATTTCTTCCCCCTCTGTCACCAGCATCAGGTGTTCTGGGCACCCTAGGAGACACTCCTCAAACACAGGCCACCTGCACTGAATAGGGTGTGACGTCAGCCCCGCCCAGAGCAGCTCCGCGGGCCAGGGGTCAGGTGAAGGAATGAAGGAAGGAGGAGGAAGTTTACCGTAACTGGAGGTAAACACGGGGAGGGGTTGGCAGGGGAGGCGGAAACACAGAGGCACCCTAGTTCTGAGATTCCCCAGCCAGGTATTCTCCAGACCTGGGTGTTTCTGGGTTTTGCTCCAGACCCGCTGAATCAGAATTTCCGAAGCGGAGCCCAGGAATCCCCTGCTGGTTCGTGGGTAGTCACCGCAGGGCTGGGATCCGGCGGCGAGCGGTTCGCCTCCCTGCTCTTCCAGATGAGGAGTGGCTGGAACATGCCCCAGGTCACCCAGAAAGCTCAAGGGGTGCCTGCGCCCTGGAGCAGGAGAGACTCGCTCCGGCAGGTGAAACCCGGGTCCTTATGACTTTGATTAAATTTAGCTTGAAATCCAAGCTCTAAAAAACATCTGTCTATATAAATAGGTAAATATGTATACCCCTCAGAGACCGAGCCTTTCCCCAGGATAATTAGCAATCCCCCAGGCCGCCCGGACCTGACTAAGGGTCACAACGTCAGGACCACGGTGACCCTGTACTAGCCTGTGCTATGAGCTATCACACAAGCCTGTGCTCTCGAACACAAAGAGCTTGTGCACCCGCAGGCTAACGGGAACATCTTTTTAAATACGTTTTTATTGATTTTTAGATAAAGAGAGGGAGAGAGAAACATCGACGAGAGAGAGGAGCCCCCTTCAGCTGCCTCCTGCACGCGCTCTATTGGTAATCGAGCCTGCAACCTGAGCATGTGCCTGGGCTGGGGGCAGTGAGGTTTGCCGAACCCAGGACCTCTTGGCCCATGGAATGACCCTCAGCCCACTCAGCTGTAGCGGCCAGGCAGAAAAAGATAACATCTTGACCTAAGTTATGCTTCAGTTCTGAGCCCCAAGGTCGAATGACCCCCTGACGACTTTCCCATGAGACCAGACCGAGATGCCCGAAGAGACCTCTGAGTTGTCCTCCAGACCTGAAGCAAGGATCCATACCCTCACCGTAGCTCCCCGTCAGCTCCCAGCACCACCCCAGGCCCCAAACCACAGTGTTGTGGCTTTGCTCTGCAGAACTGCAGCCTCCTCCCTCTCAGGGAGGTTGGCTTCTGAATTTCAGCTCCCCGTTCTCCTGGGCGGCGCCATTGCTAACGAAATAGCCAGTGTTTCTCCACTGCAGGTCTCGGGTGCATTGCGGGTGCACCGGCTCTTTCTGTCCCATAGCACAGGCTTGTACGGTAGCTCACAGCACAGGCCGGTACAGGCTCTGGGTTCTCGGTGAGGACCCAGGCTCCGCTTCTCACTGTGTGACTTTGGGCAAGTTACATGGCCCCTCTGCGCCTCAGCTTCCCAATGGGGATCATGACCCTGACCTCAGTGCGGGGGGATTAAGTGAGGTCATGGGCATAGCGTGTCCCAGTCAGTGGCAGGCGTGGCTATCCAGGCACATAGCTAGATGGCAGCACGCCCCAGGCCTCCGGCACTGTTTCAACAGCAGAGGACTCGAGACCCCAGAGTCGAAGGGATTTTGACCTCTTCAAGGTAAAACATGTGGATCTTGTGGAAGGAGTTAGAAGCCCTGATGGCATTTGGTCTCAACTCTGTCTCTTCAGAGAGTTTTAGTGTCAGGGCAGTGAATGCTGTTTGCACCCATGTCCGGTGTCTCGGTCCTCTTCGGCCGTCAGTGTGGCCACGTGGACAGTCCCACGGGAGCGGGCGTGCTGCCGGCTGCTGCAGGACTCCCTCGGTGCCTCTCTGCCAGTCCACGTCCGAGCTTCCTCCAAAGCCCGGCAGAAGGTGGCTGGGGTCGGGGCGAGCCCAGCCAGTGCTCCATCCTCTCTCGCTGCTTAACAAAGCCGCACAGAATGGAGAGGCTTAGGACAGCGAGCCTGACCCGGGCCGGGCCCGCTCGCCATGGCCTGCGCTGGGCCCGGCGTCCCGGATGGCGCCCTGGCTGCATGTCCTCTCTCCCGTGGCTCCTGCACGAGGCGGGCTTGCTTCTTCACAGCAAGGGTTTCCTACATGTGGCTGGCTGCTCTGACAGCAGGAAAGCAGAAGCCGCACTGCTGCGGGGAGCACAGAGGTCACTTGCACATTATTCTGTTGCCCCAGGCAGTCCCAGGGCCAGCCACACACAGCGGAACAGACTCCATCGTTAGCGGAGGGCCTGACAGGTCACTCTGTCCACCAGAATGTGGAATGGAAATACTGCTGTGGTCTTTGATGCCACAGTCTGCCACAGGCAGTCCGGGGGCGGGGGGGGGGGGGGGGCGTTAACGAGGGTAGAGGAAGGAGGGGATTGTGCCCCTGGGGCCGGCCCTATCCAGTAAGGTGGGAACTGGTGGGTAAACGCAGGGTCCTGTCCCTCAGAGGGGCAGTCTGTCCTATAGCAGCAGTTACTGTAGGGGACCGCCAGCAGGACTGGGCCCAGATGCCCACAGTGGACTAGCTCAACCATGCCCTTTAACTGCCTGCTGCTCTTTGCCTGTCTTTGTCACTCTCCCCTTCTGCTACTTCCTCCAAACACCCCCAGTTCTGGTCTCAGGCCTTCCTCTCCTGAGAAACCAGCCAAGACACCCAGTTTCTTTGACAAAAGCCCCTTGCCCGGCCAGCATGGCTCAGTGGTAGAGCGTCGACCCATGAACCAAGAGATCACGGTTCAATTCCTAGTCAGGGCACGTGACTGGGTGGGTTGCGGAGCTCGATCCCTCATGTGGGGCGTTCAGGAGGCAGTGGATCAATGATTCTCTCTCATTGTTTATGTTTCTGTCTCTCGCTCCCTCCCTTTGTCTCTGAAATATTAAATATATATTAAAATATATATTTCAATATTTAATATTTTAAAAATATTTTTAAAAATATATTTAACGATTTAATATTTTTAAAATATTTAAAAAAGATATTTAACTATTTAAATTTTTTTTTAATATTTTTTTTTTTAAGAAAAAGAAAAAAGCCCCTTAACATATTGCCCCTGGCTCCCTGGGCTGTGGAGTGATCTGTAATGGAGGTGAAAGGGCTTTGTAAGCTGGCCCCTGGAAGCTGAGGTGAGTGGCCACTGTGAGCACAGGTACCCGGAGGGAAGCGTGGAGACTAGGGGCCACTGTGTATGTGTGTGGGGGGGAATCCCGCCCCCCAGGAGACTGGGGCCACGGGGCTGGGGAGAGGTGAGGACAGAGGGGTGTGGGGACACAGGAAAGGGGTGTGCGTGTCAGAGGTACTCTCTGGAGAGTGGAGAAATGAGGTGTGCTGTGTCCCTGTCCTGCCCACCACGTTCGGGTGACTTATCGAAACCAGGTGACTCATCAAGCACCGCAGCCGGCGACAAGGCCCCTTGAGACCTCCCACCGGCTTTGCCGGAACTTGCCCTCGTGGAACAAGCCCTGTGGAGTGGGCCCTTGCCCCGGGACGAGAGGGACTGAGGTACCAACGAGAGCTCAGGCCCCGGGTTCATTCACCTCCATTGGGCAAACACGGAACGGCGGGGCCTCCCTCCATGCCAGGCCCAGAGGTGGGGACCCAAAGGCGAGCCCGCCGCGTCCCTTTCTCTCTGGGCCCCCAGGAGGGCGGGCTGTGAGGCTGGAGGCCGGAGCAGGAGGTGGCAGAGTGGCAGGCTTCTGGGGGGAGGTGCCCTGGGCTCGGGGAGGGACATGGGCTCCGGGATTTGGAATGGAGGCAGGTAATTGTGGAAGTCTTCCCAGAGGAGCTGATGTCCACCTTGAACCCCAACAGGTCTTGGGGCTTAGCCAGGAGACGGGAGGGCATATCGCTGGCAGAGGAAACTGCGTGGCCTTGGGGAGGCCTGGCTCACGTAAGAAACGTCACTGTGGCCAGAGCGAGGTGGAGGAGGGCGGAAGATGAGGCTGGAGGGAGAGGTGGGTTGGGAAGAGCAGTGGGAGCCCTGGGACTCTGAAGCAGGAGAGAAAGGCGTGGGGTTCGAGTTTAGGATACATGCCGTTGGTTGCAGGGATGGCCCCGTGGAAGGGAGCCCAGCTAACGGGGCTCATTCATTCATTCATTCATTCAGCAAGCACCTGTGGCCCCCCTGCGGGATGCGAGGCCCTGTGTGGTGTGGGGATCCAGGTGAGGCCCACAGTGGCCTGGATGGTGATGGAGAGAAGGGACAGGGAGGGGAGGAGGCACTCTCACTGTTACACAAACACATCCCAGCAATTCGCAAACTGGCATCCGGTTCCTGGACCAGTTGTGTATGAATTTGGAAACCGGGGACCGGTTATTTCAGACGTGGAGCGCTGATTGGCAGGGCTGAGCCCACTTCAGGGGCCCACAGCGGCAAAGCTCGGCCTCCTCCTCCTGCCGCCTCACTGCCCCCGGCTCTGGGACCTTCCCCTAGGTGGGCTGAGGACGGCCAGCGCTGGCCCTCGGCAGTCAGACATCCCATTTCTCCTCATCAGTCCTGGCAGGGGTCGAGGTGACTCCTCCAGGGCCACAGGGAAGGCGGAGGCCCAGCTGGTGCGTCTGTTTCTGTGCTCTGCACTCGCGCCCCCCCCCCCCCCCGCCCCCAACTAGCCTGTAGACTCGGAGGGAGGGAACTGTCTCCTCCATCAGACTGTGGTTTTCTGAGGGGTCTGCCCCTTCAGATTGGGAGTTTCTGGGAGGCAGCATGAGGAATGGTAATGCAAGTCAGGAAAGCCGTTTACTGCTGCTTAATAGTTTGAATTTGCAATAATCCTATATAATAAAAGGCCAGGGATCATAAGCATAACGACCGGAACGACTGCTCTACCAGTCGCTATGAGGTGCATTGACCACCTCTCGGTCCCTCCCCTCCCATCTCCCTACTCCTGCCCACAGGGGACTGGGAACCACGGGGAAGTGGGTGGGTGGCGGTGGGGCAAGACTGGGGACTGGGGAACAGGTGCAACAGCTGACCTCTTGGTCCCTCCTCCCCATCCCACTCCGGCTCACAGGCTCCGATGGATCAGCGATGGTGAATGGGGGAACCTGGGTGGGTGGTGGGAGGACTGGGCTGGCTGTCAGGCCATTGGGCTCCCCAGCTCATCCCTGGCTGCTCCGGGGCTCAGGCCTGTGGGAAAGTGGGCGCCGGCGACTTCACCTTCTTGCACACCGGCTGCTAATGGAACGTGCTGCCTGCTCAGGGTGCCTCACGCAGGCTCTGCCACCGCTGCTGCTGCTGCTGCTGCTGCTGCTGGGCTTGTGGTGCTGACGGAAGTTGTGGGGTGCACCTATAACCTACCTGCCCCGCGATGTTTGGTCTGGGGACTGGCACACAGGCAGAAGATGGCCCTGATCGCAGGCTCGGCATAGGGACCTACCTGCACAATTTCATGCGCTGGGCAATAAACCTGTTGTGAGGATTGTGAGGATTAAAATACAAACAGAAGAGGTAAGATGGAAAAACTCTTGAGAAATAAGGACAGGATGTAAATACCAAGCACAAACCATGGAAAATGGCCAGAAGGGAGAGCAAAGGGAACCAGACCAGAGCTCCACGAATTCGGGGTTTTTGTCCATTTTACACTTTTGTTTCCCCAGTGCCCAGAACAGAGCCCGGTGCGTGGTAGGTGCTCAGTGAACATTAGTTGAAGACATGAATGGGGTGGTGGCTGTGGAGAGCACGGTGTCCTGTCAGCTCACTACGAGGACAGGGAGGCTGCTGGGATGTAGCGAGGAGGGCCAGGGGCCAGGAGGCTGCCTGGAGCTGGCCCGCTGGAGTGGGGGTGTCTGCCTCAGAGCCCCATGGACCTCTGGGGTTGAACAATGTACCCCATGAGCCTGCAGGTCTCTTACCCTGATCCCACTGACCCGGGCTATGAATCTGGAGGCGGTAGAGGGAGTCCCCGCCAGGGTCCTCCCCTTGACTCCCGAACCACCTTCCATCCCTGACAGCTCTGCGACATGACCATGACCCCTGCAGGGCACCCTCCTATGCTCTTGACCCCTCAGGAACTTGGGTGCCTCCCAGGCCACACCCTGTGCTCCAGTTGCCGTGGCTCCCTGTTTTCAGACCTTTTGCTTGGAAAGCTCCCATCTAATCTTAGCCACAGTGGCAAGACCACACCTCCGCCCCAACCCCCATTTGTGCCTTATCACCCATGAGCACAATTCTGTGAGGCTGGGCCCAGCAGTCACTTCCTTCATTGCCACCGGGGCTGAGTAACCTGAGCCACAGGGAAGTACAGACAGAGCCGTGTTTGTCAAAGGGCTTGGTGACATGGTCAAGTGCAAAAGAAAGGTAGTGCTGAGTGCAGTGGAGATACAAAGAACCGTGTGTGTGTGTGTGTGTGTGTGTGTGTGTGTGTGTGTGTGAGAGAGAGAGAGAGAGAGAGAGAGAGAGAGAGGTATTTAGGCAGAGGGAAGGATGGTATCAAGTTGGTATTTTAAACAATGACCCTTTGAAAACACATCTACAACCTCATGAAAAATGCGGTTCACTCCTGAAATCACAAAACTTTTCATTTTTTCCAACAGACTCAGAACTGTAGCCGTGCCGCGGCGTTGGGAAGAAAGCCCCGGAATTGTCGTGGACGGTGCCGACCTCTGTGACCCGAGCTGGCTGCAGGGGGTTGAGCCCAGGCTCCCCGCCTCTCCAGGCCTTGCACAAGTACCTCTGGGGGCCTACTTCCTCGCCTGTCAAATGCGGATGCGATACCCACCTCTCGAGCTGTGCAAGATCAGACCAGTTCACGCACATACAACCGAGGTGGAGCTTGCAGAGCAGTGCTGGGCAGACTGTCTCTTCACCCCGGTCCCCCGATCCCGGCTTCGTCCGTTCTTGGAGCCCTTCCCTGTCCCCACTCAGACCTGCAGCCGTCACCTCCTCCAGAGTGTGCTCCGCCCGCCTCATCTTAGGTAGCCCGTCCTTCCCCGTTGCCTACCTTTCACCTTTTCTCCCCCCAGACCACCCCGAGTCTCCTTGTGATCCCGCGGCTGTCCTCAACCCTTCCCCCCATCGTCCCAGACTGCCCCTCCCCCACCACAGCACAAACCAGGCTGGACCGTCCATCTCATGTTTTATTGCAAAAATGTTAAAATAAATTACATCTGACATCATTGGCAGGTATGTACATACAGTGTGTGTGATTCCAGGTCAGCCAGTGACACCCCAGCAAGGCGGGGTGAGGAAACGAAGACATATTAAAACATTTCACAGAAAAACAGGGCGCTCCTTCTCAGCCCACTGTCCAGCCAGCACACGCCTCAGCTACAGGATGAGAGGGGGTGTGGACACACGTGTCCACTGCTGTCTTCACATGTTGGGCTCTGGCCCTGAGCGCTCCCACAGTATTGGAGAAAGGGCTGAGAGGCAGAGAGGGTGTTGGGGTCAAAGGTGACCACTCACCTCCTGCCAGGCATCCATTGGCTGTGACCGGTGCCCTCTCCCACTCGTGACCTTGGCTGAGGTCACCAAGGGAGGCCCTACTGAGTCAGGGGCTTGGAGGGTGGACACTGAGCATCCCAATCTTTGGGGCCCTGCTCTTTCTCCTCTCTCTCTCTCTTCTTTGGCTCAAATGCCAACGACAGATGCCAGGTATATAAAAACAGCAGTTTATTTTAAAAAGAGCAAACCATGCAGGGCGGTGGGCCGGCCCCAGAGTGTCCATCAAGGAGAACCTAGGAGCCCTGCCAGCGCCACCAGAAACAGTCTGCGTGGTTTCACATTATCTTTAGCTCCTCCATCACATCCTTTACACACACACACACACACACACACACACACACACACACACACGAACATGCACGCACGCATGCTGGAGGGAGGAGCTTGATTCACATATTTGGCCATTCCCACTGGTGAGCCAAGAGCAACCTGGGGAGCAGCGAGGTCCTTGTTCCGGGCACAGGGAGGCGGGAGTGGGCAGAGCGGAGCTGGCTCCTGCAACTCCCCGGTCACCAGCTGCAGGAGCCCAGCCTGTCCCTTCTCTTCCTCCCACCACTTCCTGGAGGCAGAAAGCCCGCATCTACCGTCCGAGACAGGGACTGGTCTCCGAGCTGGGCACAGTCCCCAGTGAATCATCCAGATCTAGGACTTCGGCCCGCATCAGGAGTGTGGATCTCTTCGCTCCCTCCCCGAGGCAGTCTCTGCCCCACAGGTTGCAGAGGGGCCAGACAGCAGACGGGGGGAGAGGGAGGGCCCAAATTCTCGCCCCAGGCAGGGCCCTGCTCCTGCAGAGCTCAGCTATGCCTCCTGCAAAGGCAGGGCCCTCCCTCTCTCCGAAATGCCCGGCCAGCGCTGCGCACACAAGAGCTCACGAACACTGGTAAGCTCAAGTGGCCTCGGCCGCCCTAAGAGAACCGTGTGACACTCTCAACCGCATGACGGGAGAAGACCCACGCAGAGCAGGCCCCCTGGGGGTCGGTCCTGCCAGCCCACACGCGCCTGCGAGCCATCGCACGAACCAGGTGCGCTCAGGACAGACGCCCCCCACCGCCTGGGTGCCGCTCGGCCGCACGGAGGCCCTGTCCTGGGCGCCACGCGCGGCGGGCAGCAGCTAGCTGGAGGGGAAGGAAGGCGAGAAAGGCCCCTGGCCCCCCACTCCCAGTTCCAGGGGTCCCGGGCCCAGCAAGGAGGGCCCAGGACGAAGGTAACGGAAGCCATCAGAGGTGGAGTGGGGGGCCGGCCCCCCCTCACGTGTCCCTGGGGCAGTCGGTCTTGTTGTACTCGTTCATCAGCTGTTCGTAAGGCACGGAGAACTCGGACTCGGTGCTGGTGAAGGTGGACTCGTCCGAGGAGGGGAACTCACCCAAGGTCAGGGGCGCCTGGGCCTCCGCCTCTTCCGGGGGCCGCTCCTCGCCGGCCAGGTTGTCCTCCAGCGAGGACTTGGACGTCTCCTCTTCCAAGAGGCTGGTCTCCTCGTTCGCGAAGGTGATGTTGGGGTTCTGGAAGATGAGCGGGTGGTAGTCCTGGGCGTCCCACGGCTCGCCCTCCTCGCTGATGCGGTCCAGCTGGTTGATGAACACCTCGGAGGCGGAGGTGGGGGAGCCGCCCTCGGGGGGCCCGGCCCCGGCCTCCTCACTGGGGGACCGCGACACGTGACCTTTGCTCCTTAGCGTCTGAGACACCTCTTCCAAGCTGGGCACCCGGTTCTTGGAGTAGAACACCAGGGGGGCCAGGGAGGCGGGGACGCCTGACAGCCCATCCCCCTGAGGCCCTGGTCCTGGTCCCGGTCCCGGTCCCAGACCCGGTCCAGGTCCTGGTCCAGGCCCAGGTCCGGTTCCGGGCCCTGTCCCCGGGCTCCTCTCCCCACCCCCGCCCGTCTTCATGGCCTTCTTCCCAATCTGCTTGATGAGGTCGTTGTAGGTCTCCTCCTTCTTGGACAGGAAGCTGAAGATGTTGACGTCCTTGGCGGCGGGGCCCCCCGCCATCTGCAGCGCCTTCTTGGAGTGCGGGGAGCTCTCGAAGGACTCCTTCCGCCGCCGCCGCCGCTTCTTGATGGCCTTGTGGACCTCCACGAACATGCTCACCTTCCAGTTGACGAAGAGGGACAGCCAGGCCAGCCCCAGGTAGATCCAGAGCTCCACGAAGTAGCGGTACAGGGCGTGGTAGTTGGCGCTGGGGTTCACACCTGCGGGCAGAGCAGGGAGCCCAGAGGGTCAGGAGAGGGTCCGCGGGGCCCGGGGACCCTCCAAGGCCCCAGCCTCTGGGGACACCAGAGACAGGAAGGAGGCCATGCTAGACGCTGTGCTGGCCCCAGGCACGCATGGGCTTTTCTCAGCCCCACAACCTGCCCGAGCCTCAGTTTCCTTCACTGCCAGCCATCGGCGGGCAAGGGCGGCTTGAGGGAGAGGGACCGGGGGAGGCTGGCGCTGGAGGCAGCACAGGGCGGGGGCAGCCCAGAATGTTTGCCTTTCAGTTGGTCACCCCGACACCTACCCGGTTTGGAGCACTCTTTTGGTGTATTTGCTACAGCTCAGTTAAAACCAGGATGGGGATTAAGTCAGGCAGCTCTGACTAGTTTAACGGAGACGAGGCTGAAGGCTGGGCCGAGGGCTCAGCACCGGCGCCTCCGCCGGCCCCAGCGGCTGCACGGGGCAGGACTGCGCCTTTGTCTAAATGTACCTCCCGAAAAGGCAGGCCCAGCTCTGCGGAGTGTCCAGGCCTCTCTTCCCCGCTCCTCCCCCACTCGGCCGCCCCCTGCCGGCATTCCGAGTCTCCGCTTACAAAGGGGCAGAGGGGTGCTGACCTGCCCCTGCCCCCGGAGCAGAGGCTGAGGTCAACTGGGCAGGGCAGCAGGCACTGGTGTCAAGAAGATTAAGAACCAGGACGCTGTGCAGGCCGCAGGCACCAGTACTAGAGACAAAGGGGCCAAAGAACCTTATCTCCCGCCCCGATTAGGCGGGTAGGAAGGGGCGGGAGGGGTGCCGGGGCCCCAGCAGCTTGGGAGAAAGCCTCTCTTGTGTGTAAGCTGCCCGTGGCGACAGCAAGTTTCGGGCCTCCGAGCCAAGCCCCTGGGGCCGCCCCCTCCGCTCCGGTGACGGATGGCAGTGTGACGGCGAGGGGCCCTGGGCAGCAGGCACAGACCCTGCAGGCGGAAGGCCCACCCCTACCTCGTGCCCCTACGCTCGGGAGAGGGACGCGCACATGCCTTTCCCAGCGCCCATCCTGCCAGGAAGAGACCAGCTGCTAAACGCGGAGCGCGGAGGAGAGGAGGGAGCCTTGTCTCAGGAAAGGGAAAGGGAAGCCCACGTCCCCTGGGATGACTCTGAGCCTTGCTTGCCTCTTGCAACTGGCAGGTAGGGCTGGGCCCCCCTGGGTGGAGGAGGTGGCCCAGACACAAAAGCCCCACGAAGGCCAGCTGCGTGGAGGTTGGGGAAGCAGAGAGAGAAGCAGAGGGAGGGCGGGGGGGCCGAGGCAGGACTCACCGGCCACGAAGTCGCCGAAGCCGATGGTGGAGATGGTGATGAAGGAGTAGTAGAGGCCCTGGATGTAGTTCCACTCCTCCGTCACCATGAACACGAAGGGCGGGATCACCAGGTGGACCAGCACTCCCCACACGATGAAGATGGCCGTGCACGTGATCTGCGCCTTCCGCTGGGGGGGGAGACCAAGTCAGACAACCATGGCAACGAGGGGGTCCCAGCAGGGGCACCCAGAGGGCTGGGGAGGCGGCCACAGGGGAGGCCAGCACACCTGGGAGGAGGCTCACTGGCCGGGGAAGGAGGGGAGGGGGCGATGTTCCAGCCCCACCCAGGAGGGCAGGGGCTCCGAAACTGCCCTGTGCCACCTAACACCTCTGTTCAATCCTTGGATCCTTGCCACCCTCCCATCTCCTGCCAGCGTCCCCCCCCCCGCCCCCCTGCCCAGCACCTGGGGTTGGGGACATACCAGGCTCATGCCTCTCTTGGTGAGGAACTGGCCCAGCCGCTTGGCGCGTCCCCCGAAGAACTTGCCCAGGGCATTGATCCAGGTCAGGCACAGCGGCACCCCGAAGAGACCATAGAAGACACAGAAGAGACGCCCCGCGGGGGTCTTGGGGGCCACGTTGCCGTAACCTGAGGAAAAAGAGAAGAGAAGCTAAGAACAGAGCCATCTCGGGGGCAATGGGCCCAGGCTCGGAGTGGCCCTGCCTCCATCTCCCCGCTCCTCACCCTCTACCTCTCTCTCTCACTCACACACACATCATCATCAGGGAGACTTGTTCTCTAAGATCACTTGCTCTGGATCTAATATCAATACTTGGAAAATGGCATTTGCAGCCCCCGGAGGGCGTGGGCTGTGCCTCTGCCATCGGACGGGAGCTCCCTGAAGGCAGACGGAGCCTCCACCATCAGCGAGCCCTCTCCTGGTCTGAATGACAGTCTTGTGCAAACCAGAAAAGACACCCTCTCTGGTAGTGACCCTGGAGGCACGGCGGCAGATGGTCTCCAAAGGCGGACATTCCTCATTCCTGCCCTTTACGCAACCTGCCGCTCGCGTCGAGGTGGCGTCTGACCCCCTCCCTCTGAGTCTGGGCTTCGGTGACCTGCTTGACCAGCGACACTGGTAGGTCTTAGGAGCCTGCCGCTTCTCCCCTTGATCCCTTGAAATGCTCGCGTTGGTATGCTCCCTCCTGGAACCCACGCTGAGGTGACCACACCATCGCGCCTTCATCTCCGGCGGGGCCCCCCAGCAACGGCCAGCAACCTCTACCGAACAGTGACGGGAGATACGGCGAATGTCCGCCGGCCAGGTCTGCAGACAACTCCGGCGCCAGCCACCGCCTGCGAGGCCTCAAGCAAGAGCCGGTGGAAACCAGTCGGCCCACAGAATGGCAGGAGATAAGATGCTCTGTGTTTAATTACTCACTTCTGGAGTGGCCACCGGCTCATAACCAGAACAGACCCGGGCTTGGCGAGCGAGCACCGGCCGGGCCTGTACAGTGGGCGGCCTGCTCGGCCTCCTGCATGGCTCTGAGGCCGTCCCTGTCTCTGCTCCAAGGCCCCGGGTCAGGACACCGCACACAGTCTCCCGGTTATGGCCAGTCACCAAGGACTCACTAACCCCCAGGACAAGTGTCAAAAGGCCAGGCTGCGAACGGCCCGACTTTACCTTGACCAGAACTGTGTTCCTGTGAGGCTCCGTGGAGCTGGGCATCACGCCTAGGGTCCCAGCCCACTTACCGATGGTGGTGATGACAGTGGCCGCAAAGATCATTGCATTGGGCCAGTTCCAGTTGTTGAAGGTCTGGTTCCCTGTGATGGCCACGCCCTCACCTGCAGCATCGGATACGACCTAAGGAGAGAGACAACGGAGGTCAAAGGAGGTCAAAGGGGGCAGGCGAACAAACGCCTTTCAAGTGGCAGCACTCTTATTCAATTCCTAAGCATGCATTCATCATCACAGTAACAAGGGGCCTTACTGTCTCCACTTTATGGATGATGAAACATTGTGCAGAGCAGTGTTTCCCAAACTTTTGACATAGGTGTACCCCTTCTATAATTTTCGTAACGCTGAGTACCCCTCGTAAAAAAAAAAAAAAAAGGATGTATTTTAATAACAATCAAAATATATTTATTTTTTCTTTTTTTGGTACATACACAAAATAATAATAAACGAAAGATAAAATTATTCATAATAAAATATAAATAAAAGTTATATTATAAATAACATTTATTTGCACACCGGACCATCTCACGCCTCACAAGACTGTCTTGACTTGACTCATGAGAACGAAGAATTAGGCTCAGCTAAGCACGGTGCAGTGCATATCCCCACCAAACTCCGGTGCAACGCGTACCCCCACCAAACTCTTCCCGTACCCCTGGGGGTACACATACCACACTTTGGGAAACACTGGTGTAGAGGATCAGAGAGATTAAATGGGTCACACAGCTGTCAAGTACAGTTGCTCCTCGACTTACGATGGGGTTATGTCCCAATAAAGGCCTAATGATGCATTTAACGCACCTAACCTACCAAACATCACACCTTAGCCTAGACCAGTGGTCGGCAAGCTCATTAGTCAACAGAGCCAAATACCAACAAGACAACAACCGAAATTTCTTTGGAGAGTCAAATTTTTTAAACTTCTGCAGTTTGCCGACCACGGGCCTAGACCACCGTAAACATGCTCAGAACACAGAACCCGGAAAACGCTGGCAAACATGGTGCAGTGTGGAGAGCTGGCTGTTGATTCACGGGGCTGACTAGGAAGCCGGCTCGCTGCCGCTGCCCAGCGCCACGAGAGCATCCCCTACCAAACATCACTGGCCCGGAAAAAGCTCAAAATTCAAAATTCGAAGTACAGTTTCTACGGAATGCATATCACGTTCACACCATCACAAAGTCAAAAAAAAACCCGTTAAGTCCAGCCCTCCTCAGTAGGGGACCGTCTGTATGAACCTAGGCCGTCCGGCTCCCAAGTCCATCCTCTCACCGAGCAGGTGCTGCTCAAACTCACTCGCATAGTCACCTGGACAGCTTGTCCAATCTGGGCGGCTGGGCCCCCACCGGAGTCTCTGACCCCGTCGGTCTGGGAAGGGGTCCAAAAATGTGCATTTCTGACAAGTTCCCAGGTGGTGTTGACGCTGCTGGTCCAGGGGTCACACTCTGAGAGACCGTCCCGCCTCTTCCAGAGGACACAGGAGGACCCTTCCGCCACCCAGCTCTCCACAGAGACGTCCCACTGCAGGGCTGTCACCCCCACTCTGCCAGGACACCTTCGAAGGTCAAACGCAGGGTCCTCCTAGGCCTCTTGCTCCCTGTGCCGGGACCCTCTTCCCCCATCCCCTTCTCTGGACTCCTTCCTCTCAGCCCTGGGCTAAGCAACTTCAGGGTCTGGGACAGACAGATCAGCGGGCGTATACACGTCAGGGTGACTCAAAATCATGCTGGAAGTCCCCACCGTGCTCTCCGAAACCGGGTAGTCGGGGAAAGGCCACCTGGGGGAGTTTGGGGAAGGGCCCAGGGGAGGGCTTATCTGTTTTGGGAAACTGATAGCTGCCAAACCTGTTTCCACTGGACCAGAACCTGCCTCTAGCCCAGCCCAGCCCAGCCCAGCGGTCACCAACCAGTGGTCTGTGAGGTCCGAAAAGTTGGCGGCCGCTGCTCGAGCCCATCCTTCAGTTCTGCCTCCACTCGCCCAACCTACCAAGGGCAGGGGCTGGACCCCCGGAGGAATTCCCAGGGCCAGGATCTGCTCCAAATCTGGGTCAGTTCTGCCCCCTAGGGGGGCCCCAGGATGCCCCATCCAGTCCGGATCCTGGGAACTCAGGCATATTCCCTATAAAAATAAAGCCCAGGACGAGGGAAGGCAGAGCGAGGGGCGGAAGCAGGAGAGAGACTGGGAAACCATAGCTTGAAACCACCTGCGGCGTGTGACGTCTGGGGGGAAGGGAGAGGGCAGGCTGTTCTGAAGGAAGTGCCGGCTGCAGCAGCAGCAGCAGCAGCCCGTAGAAACGGACCTGCAGACGCTATAAAGAATTTCCCATGATGACGGGCTCATCTGACAGGCCATACACCACACGCTCGCTGCCCTGGCCCTCCCGGCGGCTCCAGCGCACGTTTCTCCAGACGGCCAAGTGCAGAGGCCACCCTCAGCCCTGTCCTCGGAGCGCTGGCCAGGCCACGGGCAGGTGAAGGCACCGGGACACTGCGATACCAACAGGAGAGCTAACACAAACAGGAAGGCCCATCCACAAGGGTTCCTGGAAATGAGACTGTGCCCTAATGTTCAGCAGATGGCAGAGAAAGCAGAACCACTCAGCCCTCCGTCGTAGAGCGGGGAGGGTGGAGCACCGCCAATGGTGCCAGGGATGCGAAGAGCAAACGAGGACACCTTGAGTTGAGGCGGGAACCGTACCACCGGCCAGAGAGCGGCGAGCCCGCAGCGCCACGGCAGCTCATCCCCAAGGAGTCTCGGGGACGGAAGAGATCCCAGGAGACCAGCCACCTCTGCTCTCACACAGCAAGCAGGATGGGTTCTGGAAGCGCCGGCCCGAACCCCTGCCGGCCCGAACCCCTGCCTGCCGACTTCTCCTCAGCAGAACGCGCGGCATCCGGAGAGGAAGGCGTGGCGCTGGGCGCCGGCCCAGGGTCACCAAGAACCAGCCACGCTCGGCCAAGTGCATCTCCTTCCCCACAGGGCTGCGGGGCCTTGGCGGTGGGCGGAAGGCAGGGAATCTAGAGTTAGCGAGGCAGCCGACCACGGGGGGTTTAAAACATCCACGCGGACCAGACAGAGGAACGCAGGGTGGAGCTGGGATTAATTTGGGTGCGCTGGAAGACAGATAAACAACCTCAAGAAGCATTGATCGTTATCAGCCAGGCCAGAGGCCGGGCCTCCTCAATCTTTTCACGAACAGCACACAAAAGACAGAGAAGCTGCTCACCAGTCGAATCGTCAAAGGATGCGAACCTGGGGACAAGGCCGGGCTGGGGAAGAGGCTAACCCCCCCACAATGATAGCTTGGGACTCCAAATCCTCCCCACTGGGGAACTGGGCCAAAACGAGTAAGACGTGGCTGTCTTTTCAATTTTTAGCATCTCACGCTTTGGGTTAGGAAGGAAGCGCGTGGGGCTGAAGGGAGAAGTCCTTGGGTTCCCGCTGAGCACACACCGGCCAACGTGAGGGTGGCCGCCGGGAGGAAGCGCCGGGCAGCCCGGGCCGTGGGCACGCTGCCTGCTCGGGGCCGGGAGGGAACGGGCCGCCGTTGGCGCAGGGGCAGGCCACACAGGGGCACTCTGTTCCACTCTGGATGTGCTCACGACATGCCAGCCAACGCGTTAGCCAACGAGCCAAGGTCCCAGAGGGAACAGCGCGGCTTTTCAGCCACCTCAGCAGGGACTGCCCTTGGCACGTGTCCACTTCTGATAATGGAGAGTGTTTGGCCAACGGTGAGCTCCGTACATCGGGGGTGCTGGAGGTGGGGCAGGAACAAGGGTTCTTGACAGGGGGGTGGGGGGGGTGGGGGGTGGCACACTCCGCCAGCCTGTAGAAATGCTGCCTGGTGGTGGGCAGCATTGTGTCCGGCACGAGTGGTGGTGGTGGGGCTGCTGCTGGCACTGAGCGGGGGGACCAGGGAGGACACCCCCTGCCATGCACCCCGCCCCCCACGCGCCGACACAGCACACGGAGAAACAATGGCTTGCCAAAGGTGATCTGTGGCTCAAGAATAGTAAGTGCTAGGGAGACATCAAACATAAGGGCTGGCAAAACAAGAGACCGAAGAGGGCATTGTGGTTGGCAGCTTTGAGGCGGAAAAGCGGGCTTCCTGCCTTCACCCCGTGGGAGGGAGGGTGCCCTCGGCGGCACGGCCGCAGCCCCTGGCCTGGGTTATCGGGGAACCACAGCCACGTGCTCACCCAGAGCGGGCAGGCAGGGGCCATTCTAAGCCGCCCCCCCCCCCCCCACCGCCCCCAGGGCTGAAAGCACCACGGACCTCAGAATAATCCAGTGGCAGTGCTCATGCCTCCTGGGTGAGGTGGGGAAAGTGAGGCTGAGAGGGGAAGTGGCAGAAACGGGGTAGGTTCTGGACACGGTTGCTAATGGGTACATTTCCTGCCTCCCTCCTTTTACTGCTGTCTGCCCCGGGCTCCCGAGTGCCCCTTGTGGTGCCTCCTCTCTGCCCACGCGTCCCCAGCAGTTGGCCTGAGAATCAGCTGGGCTCCATCTCAGTGTTGGGGGGTGAGGGGGGTGGGGGAAGAGCAGAAAGCTAGTGCAGCTGTGTGACACCCCTCGCCAAGGCTTATGTATGTCTAACCCCACAGGCAGGGCTTGACGGGCGAGGAAAGCGAGGCTCGGGGATCAGAGGTCCCAGTGTGAACTCGGGGTGTCTGCTCCCTGAGGCTGTGGCTGGGATGCCGCCGAGCTGGTTATGGTCAGGGTCTCCCAGAACAGAGGGGCTGACCCGGGCTGAGGTCAGCGCTGGGTTAGGGGAGGGGTGTGGGCAGCCAGGCCCGCATCCAGCGAGACGTCCAGCTAGACTCAGTGTCCTATGGCCCGGGGTTAGGGAAACAGCCCTCGCGGGAGGAGGTGGCCCCTGCTCACTCGCAGTGTTCTTTAACTTGGCTCCCCAATGCACACAAGACAATGTTTTCATTTTCCACAGAGCCCTGGAGAGAGGCGAGGGAGACCCCGCACACTGCCCGGGCCCTGCTCTTGTTTGGGGACGGCGCCGAGCTCCCTGCCGCCTCTGCCGCCCTCACTGTGCGCGGCTGTGATTTACCGAGGGCTGACGGTGCAGCAGGTCACGCTGCGCCCTCCATGGCCTCCAGCTCCTTTAACAGGGACAGAATCCTGCTGGGAAGAAACCATCATTTTCCCCCACTTTACGATGGAGGATCCAAGGTGTAGAGGCTACGCAAGCAGCCCGAGGTCAGGATGCTCAAAGCGACCAAGTCAGGAGAGAGCCCTGCCTGTCTGGGTCCAAGCGGCTGTCACCCTACCATCTCCCACCCCGGCGCCCTTCCGGAGGCCACGGTGGCGGGCCAGGGCACACTTCCACCCTCCGCACCAGCTGAGAAAACAGCCAGAAACCAGTCCGTCCACTCCTGCGGGCCCAGCGCTCCCAGCCAGCCCTCCAGGAGGCCAGCTCCGTGCCTCTGCCTTTGGCCCCATTCAGGCAGCCAGCTCCCTCACCCCACCCGCCCGGGCTTCTCCTGACCATGAAATCCGGGTTCCCGGCCGGGCAGCTGCTCATGCCCAGGGACCGGGGTTCCCCGTGCAGAAGACCTGCCACGGCTCTCTTCCTGGAGATTCGTCCTGACGAGTGGGCAGTTCCAGGGAAGGCACATCCAAGGGTTGGGAAATGACACCCACCTTCGGACCGGGCAGCCAGCGCTGAGGCCGGGCCTTCCTGCCTGGCATCGGGCAGGCGGGGGAACATGAGCAAGGGTGGCAGCCTGCCTGGGGGTGGTGGCTCTCTGACACTCACAGGGCTACCCCCCCCCCCCACTCCCCGCCTCCAGCTTCCAGGTAGACTTGGACAGCAGGCATTTCATCATGTACAGTAGGCATACGTCACATACAGCAGGCATTACGTCATGTACAGCAGGCATTATGTCACATACAGCAGGCATTGCATGATGTAGGGATCAGAGCTCCTTCCTGCTATGCAGGCAGCCTTTCGGCTAGCTTCCCCCCCCCCCCCCCCCCCCCCCCCCCCCGGCCTACACCAGCCAGCCTTCCTTCGCCATCCGGGTGGAGTCACCCTTAATTCCTTCCCTCCAAGCTCACGTGGTCCCTCCGGCTCCAAGGTGCGATGGCGCTAACTGCCACCTGCCTGGTGCCTGGCGGTCCACAAAGACCCTTTCCTGGTTCCTCTCCCTGAGCCCTCTCAGCCAGCTTGTGCGGTGGGTGGGCATGCCTTAGTAATCCTCCTATCGTCGGTCATTAAGAGTTAATATTTGAATACTAGCTGGCAAGCGCTCACTCATTATGTGACACCAATGAAAGCACTTTAACTCGGCCCACGGAAATCTTGACACCCCATAACACAGGTACCAGCACAGCATCCTCCTTATCCAAAGGGAAGACGTTCCGAGACCCCCGGTGGCTGCCAGAAACCATGGAGAGAGCCAACCCCTACGGACACTGTGCTTTTCCTGCACAGGCGCGTTTGGCTCACAGGAAGCACTTTACGGCCTCTCTCTGGCACGGCATCGCTAGCCTGGTGCGCTGGGGCGATCGCTAAGTGAAAGCGCGTCGCAGGGAAGACAGTGGATCTGATGACAGATGTTTACTAAGTGACTAACGGGTGGGTTTCATCCAGTGTGCGTACGCTGGACGAGGGGATGATTCACGTGGGGGTGGGGGGGCGGGGAGTGTGGAGCGAGACGAGCAGATATTTTTATCACCCTACTCAGAACGCCACGCCACTTAAAACTAATGAACTGTTTATTTCTGGAACTTTCCATGCAACATTATTGGACCCCAGTCCACTGCGGGTAAAACTCCAGGAAGCAAAACCACAGATAAGAGGGGGGCTACTGGCACACAGTAGGTGCTCAATAAATGCGTCACACGAGTGAGTGGATTAAGCTGAGTGAGTGAGGGCATGTCCTCGGGCCTGAACTCGCCCGACCTCTCAAGTCCTTCCTTCGGCGTCCCAGCGTCATGCTGCACTGGGCTTTCACTAACGTAACCGGCAGCAAGGAGGAGGCCTTTGTCCTGCAAGAGGATGGGAAGAGAGTCCGACCCCGGCAGAAGTGGGGTGGCAGGGTCAGGGGGTGGATGCAGCAGCTGGGGGCAGGGGGGGGGCTGGAGCTGGTCACCAGGCTGTAGGCCGGAAGGCAGGGGGCTGAAAGTCCTGGGGCCAGGGGCTGGGGTAGAGGGAGGTGAGGGAGTCGGAAGAGAGCTCCCTCGTCCAGGAGGGCAGAGCGAGGGCCCCGGGCTGGGAGAGTCGCTGGGGTGACCTGAGGGACTGTCCTTCCTGCAGGAGGGGAGGGGGGACCTGTGCCCTCCGGAAACTCTCTGAGAGCAGAAAGAGGAACACGAAAGGGAGTGTCCCAGCTCCACTGTAAAGGCAGGCCTGCGTCTCTCCCAGGCAGAGGCTCACGGAGGCGTGGGCTGGCCTGCGTATGGATCGGGGTGGGGAGGTGGGGAGAGGGAAGGAGGGGTCTCTCAGTGCTAGCACCACGGCACACTATCAGCCTCAGTTTCTCCATCTGCCCAAATGCCCACCTCCTCTACACGTGAGAAGCACCTAAGATACCATCAGCCCTGAGATAGTGTATCTGCACTCGGAGTTATGACCGCGTCTGTCGGGAAACCAGACCCTGAGACCAGGGTGTGGACGGCTTGTCCCCCAGGACAAATCAAAGGGTTTACTTCCCTGCACTGGAGGGCTGGCCCAGGTGGGCCCAGGGCACGGTCCCCAAGCCTCCTGGCACCTGCCACCTCTTCCCAACCCTCCCTGTCTGGCAGGGAAAACGGTCCTTTCTCGGGCTGACCTGCTTCCTCAGGGCACAGGGTGATTTCTCTAACATCGAGGAGGACCCCAGGCCACCGGTCCAAAAAGCCGGGGGGGGGGGAGGAGGACAGCAGGGGCAGAGGAAACAGAGGCACCCCGGGGGTGTCCCCCTCACCCCTCAGGAAGCCCCCTCCCCTGGTCTCTGCCACCCAGAGCCATCCTGGCCAGGTCCCTGCACAGCCAAGCCAAGCAGGGCAGGCCGGCTGCACGGAGCAGTGCCACGCACGGGTGCCTCTCCCACGGCGCTCTCCGCGTGAGACCAGGCTGGGGCCACGTGAGGCCGAGGCTGGGGACCGCAGACACTTCTCTGAACTCCTGTCTCAGCTTCCTGACCAGCTGCCTCCGCTTCACAAGGCAGCTGGTGCCACCCCACCCCCAGCCTCTGTGCAGGGCTCTCCGTGTGTGTCCATGTCCGTCTGTCCGTCTGTCCGTCCATCTGGCCTCTAGCAAAGAAACACCCCCCCAGGGCAGGCCCCCCGTGAGCGGGTTCGGGGAGGTCTGAGCTGGACCGTCAGAGCACTTCCCAGGCAAGCACGTGCAGTCTGGGCTGGGCTGACACAGTGGTTTTCAAATCCTTTTCCACCGGGAGCGCTCGAAAGATAAAGGGTGGAGGGAGAGGACCCCATTTCCTATGGACCGGGACTCCCCAGCACCCTGTGGCTTTGAAGGGGGAGCGGCTGAGGCTGAGGGGCTGTGGGTACAGCCGCTATTCCCCTCGAGGCACCCTCCGCCTGCCTGCCAGGGTGGCTGGCAGATCAAAGTGCCCCGCAGAGAGGAGGGCACCTGCTAACTCATCCCCAGGACAAATTAGAGAGCGTAACTCCATTAGCCGAGCCCTCGGTTCTCCTCCCTCCCTCCCTCCGCCTCCACCTCTCCCGCTTTCCCTTAGTGACCTGGGGGTGAGGAGGGGTGCTGGGATTGTTTTCAGATGCGGAGACAGGCCTGGCACCGCACAGCCATGGAGGCCGTGGCTCCCCGTTCAGGCTGATAATGTGGCTGACCTGGCGCCGGGCCCTAACAGGGTCCACAGGCGATTCTGGGGTGCAGCCGCTGCCTTTGTGTGTGTGTGTGGGGGGGGTGCGGGTGTGGGCGCTGGGCTCAGCCCTCCTTCTCCCCGGGAAGGGAGGATCTGAGGACAGGGAAAGCATCCGTGGAATCCACCGCCCTCCGCCTGGGCCCAGGTGCCGGGGTGCGGCCCAGAGGCAGGCCGGTTTAGGAGCAGGGTCCTGGCGAGGGCCCAATGGTGCCACCCTGATACCTGCGCCAGCAGCAGGCCCAGCTCACCGGGCCTGTCTCTCCCAGGGGAGGACTGGGACCTGGGGGGCAGGTGTCAGTGCGGGGGAACAGGGCGCCGTGTCTCCACTGAGAACAGACCTCGGTTACCGCAACGGGGACTTGGTTATTAAATGTTCAGATTTGCTCCAATTCCTGCCTGGGGATTTGTTCTGTCTTTATAAGACAGAAGGGAAAATGGACTGTTGCCCCCAACCCAGAAACCTCACCGGGCAAGGGGGGACGTGGGAGGCACACCGCGGGGGACAGTCACCCCTACGGCTTCTTAACCCGGACGGCACCTCGAGGCCCCCGGGGGGAGCCTGGGAAACACGCGTGCCTGGAGTCTAACGCTGGGCACAGCCCCACTTCACACCCGCTGCCCTAGACCCCAACCATCACCTTCCTCGTCAGGGGAAGGCCCACGTCCAGCCTGCCCCCGGACCAGCACGCGGGCCAGGACGCCTCGCTGTCCTCCCGCCCCTGTGGGCTTCCCCTCGCCCGCCCGCCCTCCCGGGCCATCTCTCAGCAGCCTCTGCAGAGCCCAGAGGCCCTGGCAGGTCTCACACTCCCAGGGACCAGCAGAAACCTCAGGCTTCCGACTTTCTCAGGCCCAGGAGCCCTGTCCTCACGCAGGAGGGACAATGAAAACAAAGGAGGTGACCCTGCCCCCATTGTTCTCACGCCGGGACGGTAACCCCCTGGCAGCTGGGCGCCCCCCTCCCGTGCCGAGTGTGGGGCCCGGGCAGAGCTTCTCAGGACTGGCTGACCTGGGAGGCTGCGGGCCTGGCTAAAGCAAACAGCGAGGGGGCGTGTGTGTGTGTGTGTGTGTGTGTGTGTGTGACACGGACTCAGGATGGGAGCCAGGCAGGCTTCTCAGCACCTGGAGGCTCAGCTGCTGAGTGAGACTGGGCCTCTGTGTGTGTGGGGGGGCACAGGGACCTCCCACAATATCGCTGCCTGCCTGTGTTGGCCCGGGGAGCAGGAAGGAGCCCCTCAGGCCCACACACACACTAGCTGACCCTCTCAAATCCACCCATGTCATCTTTAAATATATATATATTTTATTGATATTTTACAGAGAGGAAGGGAGAGAGATAGAGAGCTAGAAATGTCAATGAGAGAGAAACATCGACCAGCTGCCTCCTGCACACCCCCTACTGGGGATGTGCCCGCAACCAAGGTACATGCCCTTGACCAGAATCGAACCTGAGACCTTTCAGTCTGCAGACCGACACTCTACCACTGAGCCAAACCAGTTTCGGCCACCCGTGTCATCTTTAAAGCAGCGGTCGCCAACCAGTGGTCCGTGAGGTCCGGAAGGCTGGCGACCGCTGTCCTAAAGGGCTCGGGGCAGGCGGCCTGTCCGGAGACTTAAGTGACAAGAGGGACATCCTCCTTCCACCTGCAGCTCCTCTACCCCGGATCCACAGCCTCCACCCGGCTCTAGAGGGGCTGTGGCCTGGCCCAGGGCGTGTGGTGTCCCCTCCCGGTCAGGGAGGCTGGGGCCGGGGTTCACGACCTGGCCCCTTCCCTGACCCCAGAATCCAGATCTTGGAAGTGTCGGCATCTTTCTGTTGTTAACTGATACCCAGGTGTCCCCCAACTAGAGGGGCCAACAACCTCAGGAAGGAAACCTCAGCCGGGACCCCCAAACACAGCTGTGGGCGGAAGAGCCCCCCTCCGTCCTCATAGGTGTACGCGTCACTAGGGAGCGAGCGGTCCCTGTGTAGGATTTGGCTCCTGGCTTGTTGGGTGGCCCCCTTCGACTCCTCCATTCCAGACTAAGGCGAGCATCAAGTTGGCACCTCCCTCCTCCCCGCCGTACCCCACGTTCACCAGGCACTTTTTATGCCTACAAACTCCTCTGGCCCTAAGCACCCGAGACTTAAGAGTGTCACGAAAGGCAGACAGAATGGACGCTACTGAACAGAGAGGGCTAGTGGCCTGGTAGACGGCACACAGCAAGCTGACGACAAAGCACAGAGAACAACCAGCCCAAAGCCCCCTTTCTACCAAATAACCAGACCATCCCGCCCCGCTGCTGGGACCGGGCTGAGACGTGCCAGCCGAGTGGCGTGGAGCAGGTGGACAGGTGACAGGTGCCGCAGAGCCGTCCCAGGGCGGAGCAGCCACACCCACGATCTAATCTCAACGTGAGGATGAGCTCACGCTGGCTGGCCCTCCCCGCCCTCCGCTCCTGGAGATGCCTTAGATTTGCCCCGACCTTGCAGGGCGGAAGGAGCAACCATGGGAAGTCACCAGCCACGGTAAGTTTCTAAAAACAGCCCTGGAGCAGCCACCAAGGAGGTCACGGGGACTGCTGACTTGCCATCTTGCCATCTGGGCCGGTGACCTGAGCCCGGTGCCAGCTTGTCCCTGCTCCCCAGAGCCCAGGTCTGCACACTGGCCTGCCCCCCAACAGGAGCTGGGGTGGCCAATCCACCTCAAAATGCATGATTGCAAGTTGGGGACCCTCCTGCCAGCAGCACAGGGCGGAGGGGGAAAGGCTTGGGCTTCGGAGCAGACACCCCCCTCACCCGGTTCACATCCTGGCCACCGGTGGGTTACCTGGGGCACATCTCACTGCTCTGAGCTTCACTTTTCCATATCCGGAAATTGGGGATACCAAGACTTCATCAGGTTGGGGTGCAGATTACACGCAAGGCTCAGTGTTGAGCAGAAAAGTGATGTGGGAAGGATGGGGGCGGGGCAGACCAGCTCAGTTCTGAGGTCTGTGCCCGCTGGACGGGGGGCCTCCAGAGCTGTGGGCCAGGACTGGGCCAGCAGTGCCCTCCTTCCTGGCCACCACCACCCAGAAGGCCAGGGACAGTACGTCTCCCCACAGGACACTCCAGTGGGTACTGCGACCTGGCCTGTGTCCCCCACAGACAGACAGTGAGCGCTGAAGGCGACTTCCCTCCTCCCTGTTCCCAGGACAGAGCCGGGCTCTAGTGCGTGCTCGGCATTTGCCAAATAAATGAGTCTCCAAGATGTGTGCCTTCCACAGTCACCCCTTCCGGGGCACAAAGGTGGGAGCGGCGTGGTGTTTAGCTCGGGTCCTAGCTCCCAGGACAAGGCGGGCACGGCAGCCCAGGTTGACGGCTTTGTGCTTGCTTCTCTGCGTCGGTGCCTTTCCCCTACCTCACCCCACCGCACCTGACCACCAGGCCAAAGCCACCAGCCACCCCAGCCCTGCTGAGTCAGCCGCACGCACCCACGGCAGACTTTGGAACCGTGGGAGGAAGGAGGCGGGCGGGGAGGAAGGCTGGGGGCCGGGGAGGGAGGTTAGGGACACAGGTCTTCCCAAGCACGCCCCTGCCCTCCTGCTCCCCAGCAGTGGGAGAAGGATGCTCTGCTCCTCGGGGCTCTGCCAGCCCAGTTCCTGGGGCCCCTGCGGGAGGTCTGAGAACAAGACTCCCCCCAACACCCCAACTCTCGCCTCCGTGGGAGGAAACCTGCCCGACCCCTGCCACACCCGTTCCTTCCCTGTAACACCCATATCCCTGAGAGAAAGGCTGTGGCTGACACCACAGAGGACCTCAAACCACAGGCAAACTCTCCCCACCCTGGGCCCCTGCCCCTGCCCGTGCCCCTGCCACCTTCCCTCTCCCTTCCCTGTGGCTGGCGGCTCCAGATACTGAGTAAATGGCCCATCCTTGAAGGCGGGAGTTCTGTTCATTAGGAATTATTAAGCCTACCCACTTGTCATCACTTGTTTAGGATGACCCGATGGTTAAACAGTAAACCTCTTCACTAATTAAAAAGATAAAAATCCCAGTGGGTACTGGGCAGTGGTGGTATTGATCCTGCAATGCGGGGAGCTGACTCTCTCTCTCCTATGAAGCAGCGCCCCTGGGTTTATCACAAACCACCCGCCCCACCCCACGCTGGCCCCTGGCCTCCAAGCCTGATTCCACCCCTGCCCCTCTCCACAAAGCCCCCCACCCACGGGGTCCCCCTGGGGGCCAGCCACCTGTCACAAACCCTTCCTTGTTGTCTGACTCCCACCTAAGTCCCGGGCTCAGTCTGCAGCTGGAGGCGGACAGCAGCTGGCCTCCGTCCTCCCCGGAATAAAATGTACAAGAAGCTACTGGCAAACCGGCGAGGGCGTTTGGGGGTGGGTGGTGGTATTCTTACTCTTTGTGGGCCGGGGAGCCTCCTGGCTCAACAGCCCCGGATTCCAGGTCAGATCCCACCGAGTCACGATTAGAGACGGGAGCCAAGACCACGCTGCCCCACGATGGAAACCATGGGGCCAGACGCAGACTCCCCACACCCCGGCCGCCAGACGACGCAGACCTCACACGGTGGCAGCTGCACCGGGGGCTCGGCCACCAAGGCCCCGTTTGGATGGAGATCACAGGGATGAGGCACAAAGGGGACCCCAAACAGCGTGGGAAAGAAGGGGCCTGATAGTGTGCCGCGAGACAGCCCCCCGCCCACCCCCCACACCCGCCGGCGGGGCCTGGACGTGCCCGGGGTGAAGAAACAGAGCCGTTTTGTGCTGGAGGCGTGGAAAAGTACAGCGGGCCTCCGGGCACGGGGGCGCTGGGCTGCGGCGAGGGGTGTGTGTGGGTCGGAAAAACTTCCTGTCCCCAACCCGGGGCCCAGGACCAGGGACAGGCCAGGGTGACAGCAAATGGAAACTCTCTCGATGGCGCCGCGGGAGAGTCTTACTCTGAGACAGCCACACTGCGAAGGGCCGGAGGCGGAGGCCGGACCGCGCATCCACAAAGTCTCCCTCCTGCACAAAGGCTGGATCCCCAGGGCGGGAGCTGGAGGCCCGCTCCTCCTCCGGGGCCGCCCCTGCCCCCGGGGACCGGTTTCCTAAGAAACACTGAGTGGCGGGGGGCTGGCCCCGCTCAGGCTCCAGAAGGACCCTTTGTCCTCCAGGCGGCTGTGGGCTGCTGAGGGCTAAACAGGGGACCTGGCGCGGGGGCCCAGGACACAGCCTGCCTCGCCCCCAGGTGTCACCCCCAGAAAAAAGGCAACAAGGGTTCCGGTGACCCTCTGTGCCACCCTGGGAGGGGCAAAAGTGCCTGCCTTCTGCAAATGCCACCTCTGGCCAGGCCCCAGCCCAGGCACTGACGACCCACCCGACCTAATTTAACTCGGAGAGAGAGGGGACCGGCGGGGTGGGCAACCTTTCCTGGCACCATGCAGCTCAGTCGGGTAGGCTGGTTCCCGAAGTTTTCGCCGGGGACCATGCGTCCCGACGCCCACCGTGGGCACAACAAGGGAACGTAAGACAGAGGCCCGCCGGGAGCGCCTCCCCATCCAGCAAGACGCAGGCGGCGGCCAGGAGTTCCGTACGGCGGAGGACAGTGTGAGAGCAGCAGGCAAGCCGGCGGTGCGGCCAGGACAGTGCCGAGGACTCACTCTGTGCCGCTTCCAAATCCAAGCAAAGGGGCACAAAGGGGAAACGGAGGCTCAAAAACCATGAATGAACTGGACCGGAGCCACCTCCCAGGCAGATGCTCTGCCTGCTCTATCTATCCACTCTCTATCCTCATCCTCTCATCTTCCACCCTCCTGGCCAGGCCCCCCACGCGGGCCCTGGAGGTACCCCAGGAAAGCCCTGTCATTTCATCAGCCACCCCCTTGTCCCATTCTTTCCAGATTTGTAGCGGGAAGATAACGTTCACAGTTCTCATCCCAAAGGGAAGAGGCACCCGGTGGCCAGCAGTCACCTGGCCCTCGGAAAAGGCTTTCCTCCCAGGACTGGGGGCTAGTGCCCACGTCACTGCAGGCTGGTGGCCGAGAGGCAATTAGAAGGAACAGAGACCTGGGTTTCAAGCTGGAGACCATGAAAAGGGATTTGCTTTCTACAGCCTGGTCTCACTTCCAACGGAGCCAAGAATGGCCAGGGATGTGGGGTTTGGGGCACCAGGAATGACCCTCCTACTGAACACACTCTCATCTGAGTCTGATGGGACAGATGGGCTTCTGAAAACTCTGCTTTCCGTGAACCGGGCGGGTGGGTGTGCTCACCTGGGAGAGACTGCAAGTTTGGCTGGGTGGGGCAGGGGAAACCCCTCATGGGGTTTCAGCATCCCCTCCCCACCCCGGGCTGCTGGCCAGGTCTCCCTCTCCCACCCAGAGAAGCCGTTGGGCCATTGGAGACCTCAACCAATTCCCATCAACGCTCCAGCGCTTTCCATCGGAGCCCGGCTGGCGGTATGCCCTGCACCTGAGCAGTCCCTGTGGCTGCTGAGCTTTGAAATGTGGCCGCTGTGACGCAAGATCTAAACTTTAATTGTATGGATTTTTAATTTAAAATTAAATAGCCATAACAGTCATCGCATGTAATAATAAAGTTAATTAGTGAGGAGTGGGTGGTCCCTACCCCACCCTCCCCTCGGCGGGGTCTGCCTCCCCTGGCCCTCAGGTTTGCCCTCACTGTGGGCCCAAGTCCACTTCCAGCTCCGGCACGGTCCCAGGCCATCCCAAATCTTGCCTGTGCTTGTGTTTTTTGTTAATCCCAAAAGCAGGACATGATTTTCTTCACCCTACCCTCCTTCCCCCGCCACAGGGCTTGGCAGTGTTTGGTGCACACAGAGGCCAGGATAATACTGTTCACGGGCCTCTGAAGGAACCCCTCTATGCAGGGGTCAGTGCTCCCAACACTGGGGACAGTGGCTGGGGCACCCCCGGTTCTGCCAGGCCTCTGCTGAGGACCCACATGTTGACTGTCACCTTGTGTGCCCAATCTCACACCTCCTGGCCTACAGACCAAAGGCCCACAGGTCTCCCCAGTCTGAGAAGCTTGCCCTCACCGTGCTCAGCAGCATCGCTGCCCAGAAAGTCACTGCTCTGGCAATTAACCTAATCTAATAAAAGAGAAACATGCATATTGATCATGCCTCCACTACACCATAAGCCACACCTACCAGGCAATCAGGAGCAAGTAAGCAATTAACCCAATTAAGATGGTGGCGGCCACGAAGCTGGAGCAAGCAGGAGGATTGGGTTGCCCCCGACGATGGAGGAAGCCAAGCTTCCCTGAACTGGCCTGCCCTGGCCTCTACTCGAGGTTACAAAGTTTCAATTATAGAAGATAAATAAATCCCAACAAAAATGGCTGCGGTCACTGAGCAAGCAGGAGGCTTGGCTCCGCTCAAGGCTACAAAGTTTCAATTATAGAATATAAATAGATCCCAGATCTTAGGGCTTCCACTTGGGTCGCCAGGGGGGCATGGCCAGCCTGAAAACCATTACAGTCCCCTCACCCAGGCCACCCCACGCCCCAAAGAAACCCCCACCCTGATCCAGGACACACTTCAGGGCAAACAAGCCAGCCCCCACCCATGCACCAGGCCTCTTATCCTATCTAATAAAAGAGCAATATGCAAATTGACTGTCACTCCAACACAAGATGGCTGCCCCCATGTAGACACAAGATGGCTGCTACAAAATGGCCAGCATGGGAGGACAGTTGGGAGGGACTAGGCCTGCAGGGAAGAGCAATTGGGAGAGACAAGGCCTGCAGGGGAGGGCAGTTGGGGGGAGAACCAGGCCTGCAGGGGCAGGCAGTTGCAGGGTGGTGGGGGGCAGACCAGCAGGGGAAAGCAGTTAGGGACAATGAGGCTGGCAGGGGAGGGCAGTTAGGGGTGACCAGGCTGGCAGAGGAGGGCAGTTAGGGGGTGATCAGGCTGGCAGGCAGAAGTGGTTATGGGCAATCAGTAAGGCAGGTAGGCGAGCAGTTGGGAGCCAGCAGTCCTGGATTATTGAGAGGGATGTCAGACTACCCATTCAGTAGGATCGGGCCTAAACGGGCAGTTGGACATCATTCAAGGGGTCCCAGAGTGAAGAGGGTGCAGGCTGGGCTGAGGGACACCTGCCCCCCCCCCTCAGTGCACAAATTTCGTGTACAGGGCCTCTAGTTTAAAAATAACAACAATAGACTGTGTAATGGTTACAGAGTGAACCAGTTCTCAAAGTGTATTCTGATAAAACCCTGTTTAACCTTGGCTGGGTAGCTCAGTTGGTTACACCAAGGTTTCAGGTTCGATCCCCAGTGAGGGTACATACAAGAATCACCCAATGAGTGCATAAGTAAGTAGAACAACAAGTCACTCTCTCTCTTTCTCCCTTCCCACCCCTCTCTCTTCTCTTCCTCTCTCAAAAATCAACTTAAAACAAAACCACACCAAAAAAAAAATTTATCTGTGCTTTGTGTACCTCATACTTTAAAAATAGCCAGTGTAGAAGGAGCTGACGACATAAGCATGAGCTTGCCCTTTAAGAAAATTCGATTTGTTCCAAAAGCAATACAACAGCATGAAAGCAAATCGGGAGGCAGAGAAAGAAAAGGCATCAATAACCCCACCTGCAGCTCAGCTCGCTTTCCCCATGGGCTCTGACTCCGTGTGAGGAGAACCGCTCTCGATTCTGAGCCGCCCGCTGCCCTCACACCGGGCCTGTTTCTGTGTAACGTCCAGCCTGGCACATGGATGAGACAGACCCACCGAGAAACACCAAACAGGACCAGGAAGCAGCACCCACCCCAGGCCTGGGCAGCGCGGGCACCACCACGAGGCCCTGTGACAGGCTGTCTGGGGGCCTCCCACTCCACAGGCCAGATCCCAGCACGTCAGTGGCTAGATAAGCAAGGATGAAATGCGCAGAGGAGCGGGCAGAGGTGTGGGGGCACGGGGACACGGGTGGGAAACTGGCTTTGGCGAGATTAAGAGACACACACAGCCCCAGCACAGGTGGAAGGAGATGGGGAATTCTGAGACGGGGGTGAGCCCAAACAGAGATCTGTGAGCTCAGAGTTCCCAGCTCGCTTGGCGAACGCGGGAGCCTTCTGGAGCGGGACCCAAGAGTGCCCCTGGCGACTCCAAAGTTACCCTGCCCAGCGCCCCGCCCGCCCCGTGGATTCTGCCCTGGGTCTAGAGTCTGGACAGATGCACACCAGGGAGATCACTTCGCAGGCAACCTACGGACCTTTCCCAAAGCAGAACAGAGTGTCCAGGGAAGAGGGCACTGCACTCCCAGGTGGCGGCGGGCAGCCCCAGAGTGCCTGCTGGGTGAGGGTTGGACCTGGCCCTGCAGGTGCCCCCCCCCGGGAGGATGAGTGCAGGAGTCGAGGTTCAGAATGTTCACTGCTAATCACCCCCTTCAGCGGTGCCAGATTTGGAATCCCACGGGGCACAAGTCAAAGGCCTTAGGGGATGCGGTGTGTGTGTGTGGGAGGGGTGCATACAAGGCAAAAGTCCAGTGCAGCTGGGAGAGGTGTCCGGAGAATGTCAGGGCTCAAAGGAAGGCAACCCCCAGGCCCAGGGGTCAGGGGAATCTTCCCTGACAGCAACTTTCCACCTGGGAGCACCCGAGACCCCTACCGCACATCACACCTACTTAATAATCCTTAGCCTACAGTGCTTGGCCCCACCCCAGTATCTAATAGCTGATCCTTCTCCTAATTCCCAAGACCCTTAGAACAGCACCGGGCATACAGCTGGCGCTCGGGAAGTGTCTAATTGGCCATAGTGAGCAAGTCCTGGGCTCAGAGAGGGGCCGTGACCTGGCCTGGCCACACCGCAAGGCAGCGGAGCCGGGCCCCAGCTGCCTGCTAGCCCCCCCCTGGGCCACTGGTGAGGAGATCTCTGGCCCCTGCCCGTGTGGGGGATGGGAGATGGGGTGTTGAGAAGCTGGTAATCAGGACACCCTCCCTTTTCCTGCTCCCCCGGGGGTTGCTGACACGACACTCCGGCGCGGCCTGGCCCACTTAGCCCAGGCAGGCAGCACTGTCCCTGGGCGGGAGGCGGCCCTGACACCCGCCGCTCCGCGCCGAGGGGGCCTGGACGCCGAGCGAGCGGGGAAGGGCACCCTTCCAAAGCCAACACTGTCAGGATGCATTCCGCGACCCGGGCGGCGAGGGTTTTATTTGAACAGGAGTGGTGGGAGAGGTAGGAGCTGCTGCTCTTTCTCCCGCAGAGGATCTGGGAACAGGTGCCTCCCTGCATCCAGGGCATGGGAGGAACAAGAAATCGCCCTGGACACAAAGGGCGCCGGAGCCAAAACAAACATTCAGTCCCCCGTGGCCCCGCCCGCCCGCCCGCCGGGGTCCTCAGCGTGCTGCACAATCAGCAGCCCGGCCCGGCCCAGGAGGCAGGCACTGGACGGCGCTCGCCCCCTGGGAAGGAGGCCAGGCTAGGGCCATTCCCACCCGAGGTGCAGACAGGGTCCTGCTGGGGGTGAGCCCCGGGGAAGTCAAACGCGAGGACGTGTCACAAGCGTGGGCTGGGCCGCCAGCCGAGGGGACAGATGAAGTGGAGCGCAGACAGGAGCCCCACAGCGGAGACGTAACTGTGCCTCTCCCCCTCCAGCCCCTTGATTTTCCTTGAGGACGTGGGTCTCTGGGTCCCCGGACCCACAATCCTGCAGGCAAGGCTCAAGGGCCTACTAGGTCTGCAAGGATGACGGGGTGGGGGTGGGGAGGGCCCGGAGGGCCAGCAGAGTTGACAGCCCCAACTCTGAGCGCCCGCCGGCACCCACTTACATAACCCAGGCCTTCCTGCTTTAGAAGTTTCCACACTGAAATTGGCAAACACACACCTACATGCGGCCACTGAGGTCAGAACCTGCAAAGCCGAAGGCAGAGCGCTGCTGGGGTGCCGGGAGCTAACGGGCCGGGCAGAAAACAGCCCCGAGCACAGCTGGCAGCTGGGCAAGAGCGGCAGGGCTGGCACGTACTTAGGACACGCGGAGCCTAAAATGAGGCAACTCCGCAGAGCTGAGCTGGGCTCAGGCCAGGAACGAGCTGTGGTTCCCCCACGGCACCTGTCTCTCCACGGCCAGGGAGTCGATGGGATGGCGCGATGGCTAGCGCAACCTTTCCGCCACTAAGTTCCAGCTAACGTTCCTCCTGTGTGTGTCTGCTGTCATCCCTCCCTTTGTTCCCCACCCTCCCCCAAGTCACATATGGTGTCAGTGGACACAGAGCTCTCTGCCCACATCAGATGGCCTGTCTGAGCAGAGGCTGCTGGGACCAAGGGAAGGGTCAGAGAAAGGGGAGACCACAGGAGCAGCGGGGTTGGATCACCTGGGCCACTGCTCGAATGCGGGCCCTCAGTCCCAGGGAGAAGCCATGGGGGCTTCCGGATCTGACGCCTCCGACTGCGACCCCTGGCGCCGTGGCAGTGACTGGAGGATCTGTGAGGGTGGCGATCACCTTTTACCTACCGCGTGTGGCCGCGCTTACACGCAGCCTGCACTAATTGCCCACTTAGCGCTGATGACTCTTTTTTATTGTGCTTCCCCTGCCCCTGGTGAGCAAGATGGCCTTGAGAAAGTTACGTAACCTCACAAGGTCTGGGCCTTGGCTCCAGGGCTGTCGAGGGAGACCAGTTAGATAACCTCCAAGCTCCCTCCCTCCTCACATTCGGATTCGCTGCCAGGAGAGGTGCCCAGAGCCAGACCGTCCTCCCCCATCGGCCATGCCAGCCTCCAAGGACCCGAGAAGCCAAGCCAACAACAGCTTCTTGGGTGCAGACGCTGGGGTGGGGGGGGCCTGAGGGGTGGGAAGGGTCAACTCCCTGGGGAGGCACCGTATCATTTCTGCCCCGGGCTCTGATGGTGTTGAAAAACAGGCCCCTTCCTGAGACCATGGTTCACAGCTTCAAATTCTGCCTCTTACCGGCGGGTGGGGAAACTGGCGGCCAAGATGACAGGAAGGGGTGTAACCGGGCAGGTTAAGAAACCAGGCAGGCCCGTTTGGCCCATGTTGAGTAAGTGCTCTGCACCCCCGAACCACCATGGTCTTGACTTAAGGGCCATTTAAAAGGGGATCAGAGGAGGGGTGGCAAAGGGCTCCGTGAAGAAAGGCGCTGGCCCTGGGCACAGGGAGCAAGTGGCCCCGGGGCCTGGTGTGAGACAGTCTGTCCCCAGCTCCTCACCTTGGTTCTTCCATCTGGCAAATGGGGTGGCATTTCCCTGCCAGATCCCAGAGGCAGACCCACCTCGGAAGAAGGGTCCGCAGAGGCCACAGTAAGGTGGGGAGCCTGTGTCTGTGCAGGCAACTCCTGATCCCTCCCCTGGGCCAGCCTCCCGGGCCAGCTGAGGAGGGGTGCGCTGTGGGGTGAGGGGGCCGCGAGGCAGAAAGGCCCCAGGCAGGCTCCAGCCACGCCAAAGGAGGTATGGGCTTAGGGACACCCCCTCCTCCACGCCAACAGCCCAGCCTCCCTCCTGCTCCTCCCCAGAAGGCTCTGAAGTTTCCACAAGGAAGGAGCGGGGCAGGGGGGCACTGTCCCGCCCACAGCAACCACCTGCCTCTTGGTTGACGCAGTCCGACCTGCCCCATGGGCAGGGATGAAACTTCCTCTGCAGCAGGTCTCAAGTAGGTCTGGGCACACAGTACGCACGTGTGGCCCACGCGTGACGCACATGTCTACTGAACGGAGGACTGGATATGTGCCTGGGAGGCAGAAAGCATGGCTCCCCTCCAGCACCCAGCCCTTGAGGACAGACCTGCGGAGCATACTCCCTCATCCAGGGGAGCGGAGTTTAGGGAAAGTTCGTGAAGCAAGGGATAGTGGGCGCAAGCAGGGGAATCCTGGGGAGAAACAGACCAGGAGAGAGAGCAGTTTGTTCCGTGAAATCCGTCAAAAAGGAACAGATCGGATGATAAACCGGTGTTAGAGGTTAACTGGGAACGGTGACAGGAATGGTGACAGAGTGAGCGAGCGCTTTGCACGCAAGGTCTGCTATCTTCACGCCCAAGGGTGTTCCAACGGGGATGTGCTCAAGGTGACCTGAGAGCCTGGCCTTACCGCCCAGGAAGCATGGGCCCACTCACGTAGCCTAAAGGGGGGTACACTTGGAAAATGGCCCGGCCCACTCCTCTCCAGGGTTCAGAGCCCGGGAGACCAGGGCCGGAGTCTGGGCTGGCTCAATTTACCCAGGTCGCGGCCTCATCTTGCGAGAGGCTGGGCTCTCCTGACTGGACTTCCAACCCCAGGGTCCACCTGTGGCTCTTGGTGTCCCCCTCAGAGCCAGGCACAACACTGGGCCCCCAGGCCCAACAGACATGTTCTGAGCACATCAGTGGTTGACGAAAACCTACACACATACTGAGCATATCTGTGGGCTGGGGCTGGGATCACAGGACCAAGGGTGAGGGGCTGTGGCCCCAACCACACAGGCACTCTGAGCCTTCCTGAGTGGCCGGATGAAATCACTGGCAGAACGTGGAGTTCAGAGAGGTGAATCTGACCAGGGCCACACAGCACAAACCAGGAGGGAGAAGAAAAACGATTCCCTAAACAGTGGTTCCGGTACAGGTCTCAGCCCCGGCCCCAAGTACCATCCACCCAGACCAAGGGCTTCTCCCTTAGCCGTTGGGGCAAACCGCCACACACACACACACACACACACACACACACACACACACACCATAAAAGGAGCCGGGGAAGCAGCTGCAGCAAGATTACAGTGGGTCGTGGGAGGTGACAAGAGCCACAAATACACAATCTTCCCTAGATATTTAGGCAGGAAACCAAAATGTTTAGATAGAGAATGGGAAAAATTGAATATACGTCTCAAAGCCAATCCAAGAGCCCTGGCTCCCAAGTGCCCCGAGAGGGGAGGTGGGTGGCACCTGTCCCCAAGGAGGGCACAACTTCGACCCCAGGTCCCACGTGACCGCCCTCCAGGGAGGACACCCAGGAGGCCATCTGGACCCAGGCATCGTCCAGGAGAGAAAAGGTTTACTACCCAAGGCCCCGGACAAGCCAGGACGGAGCTGCGAAGCCTCTTTGCCCCGGAGCAGGGAGCAGGAGCTGCTGACAGACAGGAAGGGAGCCTGCCACAGCTGGAAGGGGTGGCCATGACCTCTTCTGAGGGGAGGGTGATGGGCGAATGTGCAGAAAATGGAAAATGGAGGGATCTGCATTTTCTCATCTGTGCCTCCGTCTGCAGCTTGGCGCAGTGATGGGGCCTGAAGCATGCGAGGAAGGGGACCCCGCAGGGAGCCCCGGCACAGAAACAGCGGCTGGAACGTGGCCAGGAACCTGCCGCACGCGCCCAGCACTGTGTCCCGGTGTCCCCCACGGATTCTGCAGGCACAGGGAGCTCCCGCACCATCATCCGTTTTCAAAGACCAGGAGGTGACTGGCCTGAGGCGCACAGCTGAGTAAGCCTCCTTTGCAAGTCGTCCCAGGGCTCCGAGGACAACGCACAAACCTGGCATTTCCCACCTGCACTGTGGCCTCACCGTGGGCTCTGGGTTCAAATCCCGGTGCTCCCACTGCTTAGCTATATGTATGGACTCAGGCAGTCGTCACGGACCTCAGATGGTCCATGCTGTTGCCTTCCCAAAGAGGACATGCCGGTAAGAGACCTAGCGAGGAGGGCTGTAGTTCACACAGCCTGTGGCCAAGCACGTGCTCGGGAACTGTTAGCTGGCATCACCACCGCCACCCCCACTCCTCCATCAACCTCCTGCCTCTACCTCCACTTGTGGTCAGGCCCTGAGGCTCTGCCGTCAGCAGGCCCGGTGCATCTCAGCCTGTAGCTGGCGTGTGGCAGGGCCAATTCCCTGGCTTCCAGTTTCCTCGCAGAGCCATGCCACCGGACCCACAGCGAGACCCAGCCCAGCGCCTCGCACACAGCAGGGACTGAGCAGAACGTGCTCACAGGGGCTGCTCCCCTCACGCGGCTCATGCCCCCCTTCTCCATGCTCCAGGGCACAAAGTGACTCCACGGTGCACACTGGGAACCTCCGGGACACTTACCACTGTGTCCTTCCGGTAACGGCTCCTTCCCTTCCTTTCTCTAGATGGGGGGTTGGCTGAGGCGGGGGGAGGGGCTTCCGGGGGCACAGGTTATGTTTCTTTCAGGGCCAGGTCCCCTGTAGGCCAAGGGGTGGGTTCTACAGGCCCCAGGAAGCAGAAACCCAATCCTCCGAGGCCCTCTGACCCGCCTCGGTCTCTCCAGACTCAACCATCTGCAACCCATCACTCAGCACCAGGCCCACATTTCCCTCCTTTCACCACCACGGCCCCGTTTCTCCCCCCGCCCCCCCAACACCGAGCTCCCGGGGGCCAAAGCCCCGTCTGGTTTCTGAGGCCTCAGCACACACAGAGTGACAGCTGGCAGTGAGGGACTCCTCTGTCGTCCCGAGCGCTGCCCAGGCCTCTGAAGTTTGGGGAGTGGATTAACTGCCTCGCTTTTACATAAAAGTGTCGCTTAGGCAGAGTCTGGGGAGGTCATCACATGGGGGTGCCTTTGGCAGGACAGAGGGGGACTCAGACCTGGACCTCCCAAGGGGCTCAGGGAAGGAAGACGGTGGCGCCCTAACGGAACATCGGGGTGTGAGGGAGCTTGGCGGGCTCTTGCGGGGAGGGCGGGGAGCTCTGCGGGCTTTGGTAGGAAAACCACACTCCGTCACACCATGCAGAAAGCAAGCAGGCGTCCTTATCGCAGCACTCTCGGGGCGAAGGATCAACCCACAGAAATACCGTTAGCTCACAGCAGAATATTCCACTTCTTTTAAGTTACAAATGGCTGTGAAGAACGTTCTGAAATGCTGTGCACTCCCTGACTTGAAAATTGCAAAAACTTGGTGAGTTCAAGTTCCTGGGCTCACTCAGAAGAGAGCTCCTTTAGGGGACCCTCACCTCTCTGTCCCGCGGCTGCAGGCCGAGGCCACCGTGCAGGGCTGACCCACGCGGATGCTCACGGAGACATCCGAGGCTCTACCCCACCTTCTCCCCTCCCCAGAGGAACCTGGGGGGAGGGGGAAGGCAAACCCACTCCCAGTGTTTCCCTCTAGTCACCTACCGCCCTGGCCTCTGTATGGGGGTCCGGTGGCGTTGCTCTGCCAGGAAACTGGAAGCCAGTTCTGGCCGGTCGGCTCCTGTGGAACCACCCAGCTCTAACAGCCATTGGTACAAAGACCTTCTTGGGAGTGCCGCTCTCAGGAGCAGGGCTCCTCTGCTCCGCAAAGCCTGGCCTTGTACTTTCCTCATACCCTCACCTCCCCCCGCCCGCCCCTCCTCCCCGCAAACACACACATAGGGTTCAGAGGCTGAGCCCAATCAGACAGCAAACAGCTAAGTTCAAGATGAAAGCCCAGGGCCCGAGGTCAGAGCCAGCTAAGCACAGCATTCAAAACTGGAAGATTCTGTTTCTTTTAAACGGCAGACTGTAAATATGGCAAAACCCCAGGAAAATACTGAGAAGCCACAGTCACCACCTCCCTCGGACCCCTCCAATAGGAAGTCCCCTCCCCCACCAGAACATTTCAATTTCAACACTTGCTAATTTCTACCCTCAATGAGTCTCTATTACCATGCCACCTTTAATCGTCCTTAGGGCTCTAGTAAAATTCTCAAAACGATTCAATAAAAATTCACTTTACTGTTAAAACTCTAACTAAAGCAGTTAACCAAGGCAGATTTATCAATCTGAGGGGGAAATTTTTTGTGTGTGTGCGGCTGCCTGGTCTTTGAGCAAAAACATTAATAAGAAAACGAGCCTTTAGAAAGGGACCCTTTTCTTCCAACCCCTCTCCCAAACCCAACTTCTCTTTTCATTTCCCAGTCCTAGAAGGTCAGAGTTCAAGTGTGAGCCAATGACGTGGAGGCCTCCGCAATCCCAGACAATCAAAAGACCTATTGTGCTCCCTGCACTTACAAAGGCGTTTACGTGGACCAGTGCACTTTTACAATTTCCAACCAGGCTTGACACAAGAGTGGTTTTCATGTTAACCCTCAATTCCCCAAAAAACTCCAATGAATGTGCCCCATTCTGTGCATTCTGGTGGGATGTAATTTTACCGCGTAGCTATGTTTTTCACATTTTAGGAGGAGGGCTGGTGTTAATAACAGGATATCAGAACCTCAAAATTGGATTGGGCCTCACCCGTGTAGAGTAGGAAGGTCTGGAAAATAAAAGAAGGAGAGAGGTCTGGGACTCATGGAAAACCCCCCAATAGAATAATAATGCAGTTTGCAGCTTAGCAGTAAGGAGGCCAGCGGAATCCAAGAGGCTTCTGGGAACTGGGCATCTATGTGAGCAATCTAGGAAAACCCAGAGGTCGGGGTGGAGTGCCCCAGTGGAGGGCAGGGCCTGGGGTGACCCCGACTATATCCAGGAAACAGGAATCTCAAGAGCCACAGCCCAAAGGAACACCCCACCTGCTTTCCCCTTCTAAGTGCCCCCCCTAATTCTGAGACCCCACTCTGGCTTGAGGTCACCTCCTCCCGAAGCCCTCCCTGACCCCGCAGGCCGGACGAGGGGCCCTCTTTAAGAGTCTCCGCTGAGCATCTCTTCCTAAATCGTGGTGGGTTTATTCATTCTTATCTCCAGCTTGAGCCGTGATTTCATTCACCTTTGGACTCCTAGCACCTTACTCACGGTCTGGTACACAGCGGGTGCTTCATAAATGCCCGTTGACTAATTCCCATGCACTTTGGAATACAACACACTTTCAGAGTTTGCACTATAGGATCCTGGGCAAGTTATATAATTTTTTTTAAGCCTCATTGTCCTCATCTATAAAAGGGGGGTGGGTCACCACGACCAGATTAAAGTAAGACTGTACATGAAGTGCTCAGCCAAAGCCCTGGCGGTTGGTGAGCTCTCACATCCTTCCTGTTTACGCTCACTGCGCACCGGAGGGGAGGGCTGAGAAGGGTTCCTTCTCTCCCTTCACCCCAATCCTCGGCGGTTTCGTGGGAGTGGGGTGCGGGGGACTGGGGGCTGGCGCTCCCTTCAGTAACAGAGGAGGAGGCAGCTGAACAGGCAGGCAGTGCTCGGAGAAGCCCGCGTGCAGGTGCCTGTTCTTGGGGGAACAGAAAATAGAATTTCCCAGCACACTGGAGTCCAGCTGAACCAATTTACTAAACTCACTTACAGACCAACCATGCAGCAGCGTCACATGCCCAAGATGGGGGGCAGGGGTGCGCCAGGAGGCAAGACAGCCGCCCCCCACTACAGGCTGTGCCTTCTTGCTGGGCCACTTTAATGTCCCTGAGCGTCGGTGTCCTTAGAAAAGGGTGCTGCAAGGAGCACCTGCCCTGGTACAGGTAAGGACTTGGCAGGTTGCTCCGTCCTGGTCCAGGCTCCATTGGCGCAAGTGACAGGGAGAGGGGCTCGCTCTCCTAAGTTACATCTGCGCACATCTGGCCGAATGCTTCTACTTGACTTGACCCTAACCGGGCCTCATTTTGCAGATGAGGAACTTAAATGGCTTGATGGGTAAATGGCCAAGCCAGGATGGCAAAACCAGACCGTGGCCCTCTCCTAAAGTGCTGCTGCTACCCACCATGGGCACCACGGGCTCGGTCTGTGCTAACGCCCCTCGTGGGCACCCCTGCAATTTAGGGAAAGGCGGGGGGCCAGGGTTCGCCCAATGCCCGCCCGGCGCAGCCAGCGGCACAGCAAAGGGTCAAGATGGCTCTGAAGCAGGAAGGAGGGCGGCCACGTGGCGCGAGGCAGGCGGGGCGCAGAGCATCTGAAAGTCAACCGCCGCCTCTGTTCAGCCACAGCCCGGACAGGGAGGAAGCACCTGACAACGCAGGGCCATTTCCAGAGACCCAAAGAAAGGTGTGTGTAAACTCCCTTTCTCACGAGTTTGAAAGCACGGCTTCCAGGGTGAGAAAAACCCCAACCCACACTGCACCACCCCCACCCCCTTCCATCAGCCCCTCCCAGGAGCCTGCCCCCACCCCAGGAATTCCGAGCCAGGGCTTCCTTAGCATGACAAAGGTGATTCAGAACCTCAGGTGGAAAATGCCCACACAACCCCACTGGAAAGATTTAGAATTTTCATTTTTCCTTAAGCCAATTTCCTGAGGCCAAGGGCAAGGCCCCAAGTCGCATCAGAAAGTGAGCCTGGCAGACTTCTGGAGACTGAAGAAGTAACGCTAACAAAATGCTTCCACTGGTTTTCATTTCTTGGATTTTTCCTACGAAGGGAGGAGACTCGCCCAGTTGGAGATAGTTTCAGAGTTTTTTTGGCTGCAGATGGGGACAGGGCTATCCGTAATTATCTCCAAATCACACTGGCCTGACGCCCAAATCCTTTTTCTAACAGTTACCTGCCTTCTTGGAGGGGCCGGGGGAGGTGGTTAACAGCACCTCAAATTAAGAAACACATTGTTTGCTCAAACACCTTAAGAAAGCCGTCTTAACCGCCAAAGCTCCTACCACCAGCTGCACCCGGCTGCCTCACCCCGACCCCCCTCTTTTCCCTTCTCCTCGTGTTTTGAAGTTTATTTTCCCACATTCAGCCTTGAATTCTTTCCTTCCTGCAGTGGTTGGTGGAGGAGCAGCGAAGGAGGAAACTTCGAGGGCGGCTCGATTCTTTATCATCATACTCGCCTGCCTTCTTCCCCTCTAAACAAAGCCCTGGAAGAAACTAAACAACAGAGGAATTGTTTCCTCCAGGGAAATTATAAAGTGACCCCTTCCCAACCCATGCCCCCAGGGCAAACACCCAGCCAAAGGAACCCGCATGCCCCCCCCCCCCAACTCCCACTAGTGCGGGCTACCTCCGGAAGCTCACCTTACTTCTCCAACCTCACCGCCCCAGGCCCCCACCCCGGGAAATTTCCCCACTGAAAACGAACACCCAACCTGCTGGCCTAAACCTCCCTCTAGTCCGCTGGCTGCCGGCAGGCACCGATATGCCCATCTTCGCGTGGCTATTGATTTGGGGGCAAACAGAGAGCCACAAGCAGAGGGCTTCATGCTTCCCAATGCTTTCAACCGTCCAACAGCTCAGGGCAGGAAAGACGGATGAAAAACGGGTTTGTGCCCATTTTACATACAAGGAAACCGAGGCCGGAAGAATGAGACAGCCAGACAGGCACAACACGTTGGGGGACTGTTGTAGATCAAACTTCCTTTCTGGTATCTTCCACCCCAGGAGAAAGGTGACATCTTGGGTCCCACTACCCCTACTCCACGGCTCCTACTCAGGCCTGGGCCATCCACGGCAGGGCGCCAGCAGTGCAGGCCAAGGCTGGACAGGTGAGGCTGAGAGAATTTTCAGGAAACTGAGCAGAGGGCCTGGAGCCCCGGCCAAGGGTCGGTTTAGCCCACCAAGGTCAATGCCCTCGTGGGGCATGTGAACCAGGAGAAACTCCCAATGCCAACAGGGGTGAGACGCTCTCCCCATCACCTCCCATTCCGCACAGCCTCTCCTCCCGCCCCACGGGCTCCCGGGTTTGGTTCTTTTGTTCAGCCCACAACTTTCACCAAGTTTAACCGCGAGCCCTTGGCGTTCGCCTTCCCGACCGGCGCGCCGGCGAGATAAGCTCTCCCGGAAGCCCAGCGCGTCTCCAGCATTCCAGTCGCCGGCCCGGCCCCGGCTCGGCCGGGCAGAGCCCTGGCCCCGCTCCTCGCCCTGCGGGGGAAGGGGGTCCTGCTCGGGCTGGACCTGGGGACCCCTCCACCAACTTCCCGACGCTCCCGTTCCCGGAAAAGAAAAAGAAAAAAAAAAGCCGTGCGGGAGCGGCGCTGGCCGCGGAGAGGGGAGGTGCAGACGCCGGGCGGGTGACGACCGGCTGGGCTCCCCAACCCCGGGAGCGTCTCCAAGGAAAGATAAACGCTTCTCTCCGTCCCAGGAGGGAGGGACCCGCGCACCCACACCCACGGCGAGCACCCCGCCGCGGGGCCCGGTTCACCCGGCGGTCAACCCTAAATCCTCCTCCGGGCAACCTGGGTTCCCGGGGGGGGGGGGGGGGGGGGCTCCGGTGTCCACGGGTGAACGAAAGACTCCCTGCCACCGAACCCGTGATGAGGCACCCCCTTCCTGTCGCCCCAGGACGACCCCCGGGGGGCCGGGGATCCCCCGGAGCCCCACTCGCGGCGCTCGGCCGGCGTCAGGTGCGCGTAGGGGCAAAGCGGCGCCTCACCTGCAGGATCTCGTCCAGGCCCTCCTGGCCCAGGCACGGGAACTTGGTGAGCAGATGCAGCTTCTCCGTGTAGTACTTCTTCTTAGCCTCCTTCCAGTGCGGCTCCTCCAGCACCTCGAAGATCGCCGCCCCGATGGCCAAGTAAAAGATGATGGCCGAGGTGAGCAGAGGGCCCCGGTCCACCATGGCTCCCGAGCGGCCGCCTCCGGGCGAACGCGTCTCCTAGCCCCAGCGGCCGCCGGCCCACCCGCCCTCCGGCCCCTGGAAACAGCTGTTTGAATTTGGAGCTCCGCATGCGCAGTGCCCCGAACCCCCCGCGCGGCGCCCGGCACAAAAGTAGCGTCTCCAAGGTGGCCCCCTGCGCGCGGGGCACTGTGCGCCCGGGGCCCTGCTCGCGCGGGCCGGGATGGGCGCACACCAAGGGGGGGCCCGAGGGAGCGCCCCGGATCGCGGCGGCGAGAGGAGCTGCGGGGGGGGAACTCAGGGCCGCGACTTTGGGAGACACGTGGGCTGCCCTCCGCGCGCCACAGCCGTGTGCGCTGCGCCCGCCTCCGCGCGCCGCTTTAATCAGCGCCCGGCGCTCACCTCCCGCCCGCGCCAGGCCCCCGGGGGGCGGGGCCGAGTGGGGACCCGCCCCCTCCCGCCCCGCCCCGCCCCCGGGCCCGCCCCGCCCGCCCCTCCCTGCCCCGTAGCTGCGGGAGCCACAGGAGGTGCGCAGCTCATTGCGCTCCCCGGTGCCCAGTGCCAGAGCGACTGGGGTGTCTGGGACCCGCATTTGTTTCTAGTACTGGTGTGTTAAAATGAGTGTGGACCTAATGACTGGGGTCAGGAAGTGGTTACTCCTGTCATTTTCACTGTCATTCAGTGTGTGCCTCACCCTGCTATTAATTAGAAGCCTGGGAAAAGGGGGTCAGAAAGGGACCGGAGAAACTGCCAAGAATCAGGATATCAGGAACCATCCCAGCCACAAAGGCGAGGCTTCTCCATTTGGCCCCATTCTCAGGTGCCCTCTTGTGAGACCCTTGGGGGAGGAGTTTCCTTAGGTGGGGGGAGGAGCAGTCTGGACAGCGCTGTGCAAGACCCCCTCTCTCACCCCTACCCCAGCTTCACACACTATAACTCTAGGGGAAATAACCTCTGATACTCCCAGGCCTACTTAGAGTTGCACACACACTCCCTCCACACACACACTCACACACACACCTGCCCTCCTTATCCTCCTTGTTGGCCCTATTTTCCTCCTAGCACTACATTTTTTCAAATATACTATATATCTCTAATATACCATACGACTTTAAAGTGACAGCGTGTGGGTGGGGAGTCTGGATTGTTCAATGACATATTCCCCCCAGGACTGTTACATAATAGACACTCATTAAACATTTGTGCAATGAAGAAGTGAATGACGGTCACCAACATATTTGTCAAAAACACACACCCAATGGAAGCCATAGACAGAGCAATTATGCAAGAAAAGAAATAAAAGGCATCCAAATTGGAAAACAAACAGTAAAACTGTCACTATCTGTAGATCACATCATATTATGTGTAGAAAACCCCACTAAAGACCACCCAAAAACTGTTAGAGGTAATCAACAGATTCAGTAAAGTTATAGGATACAAAATCAACACACAAAAGTAAATTGCACTTCAATATATTGCTAATGGGATATCAGGAAGAGGAATTAAGAAGACAATATCACTGACAATTGCATAAAAAAGAATAAAACACCTAGGAATTAATTTAACCAATGATGTGAAAGGTGATAAGATATTGATTAAAATAAATAGAAGAGAGGGGGCAGAGAGGACAGGAACGGGCTGGAAGAGGTTAGTGGAGGATAGAGGAGGACCTGTGTAATACTTTCAACAATAAAGAGTTAACCGATCAATCAATCAATAAAAGATACAAATAAATGGAAAGATATTCTATGCTCACGGATTGTGTGGACGAAAGGGGCCACGTGCTGACCTGACAGGCTCAGGGGAGGCCTGCATGGCGGTCTTGGAGACTCAAAGACTTAAAGTAACCACACCACAAGGATGGTCTGAAATTAAACTTTAATTAAAAGCAGCTATGGTGGGTAGTCACCTCCTAGGCTGGTATCTTCCTTGACAAGATCAACTTTTACCTTAACTGTGGTTATTGTCTTTTTGCATCTACGATAACCTATCATTGAAATGTCTGGGTGACTTGTAACTTAGGTTTTTTCCAGACCCCTCAAGGCACAACCAACTGTCTGGGCGCCAGGATAGATGCCACAAATTCTTTCATTGTTATTGTTATTTTGTTAATTGTAGACTATTAACTATCCTGTACCCATCTAAGTATGTGTCTATCATTTTACTTTTTATCCAATCCCAGAGGTTCCCTCCCCCCCCAGCTTTTGCTTTCTTTCACTTCCCTAATCTATCACCAATGGATTTTTTATGTAACCCACCTAAAACTCCTCCTTTGATTGCAATGTATAAAAATATTGAAAAGCTGAAACCGGTTTGGCTCAGTGGATAAAGGTCTCAGGTTCCATTCCAGTCAAGGGCATGTACCTTGGTTTCTGGCACATCCCCAGTAGGGGGTGTGCAAGAGGCAGCTGATCGACGATTCTCTCTCATAGATGTTTCTAACTCTCTATCCCTCTCTCTTCCTCTCTGTAAAAAAATCAACAAAATAAACAACAAAAAATATTGAAAAGCTGCCATTCTCTAGAGCAGTGTTTCCCAAAGTGTGGTACGCATACCCCCTGGGGGTACGGGAAGAGTTTGGTGGGGGTACGCGTTGCTCTGGAGTTTGGTGGGGATATGCACTGCACTGTGCTTAGCTGCGCCTAATTCTACGTTCTCATGAATCAAGTCAAGACAGTCTTGTGAGGCGTGAGATGGTCCGGTGTGCAAATAAATGTTATTTATAATATAACTTTTATTTATATTTTATTATGAATAATTTTATTTTTCATTTATTACTATTTTGTGTATGTACCAAAAAAAGAAAAAATATATTTTGATTGTTATTAAAATACATCCTTTTTTTTTTTTGACGAGGGGTACTCAGCGTTACGAAAATTATAGAAGGGGTACACATATGTCAAAAGTTTGGGAAACACTGCTCTAGAGTATTATCCCAATCCCTTGAGATTCTGCTTCCCAGCAATTGTTGACAGTTTGGCTCAAATAAACTCACAAAAATTCTTTATAGGTCTGAATGTGTTAACGAGTGGAAGAATATTGTTAAAATGTCCATCCTAGCAAAGCAATCTACAGATTCAGTGCAATCCCTATCACTATTCCAACGACATGTTCCAAAGAAATATAACTTAACAATCTGAAATTTATATGGACCTACAAGAGACCCAGAATAGCCAAAGCAATCTTGAGGGAAAAAAGAAAGAACAAAGCTGGAGGCATCATACTCCTGATTATAAACTATATTAAATAGTTATAGTAATCAAAATAGTAGAGCATTGGTATAAACACATTGATGGAACCAATTGATGGAACCAAAGAGAGCCTAGAAATAAATTTATAGCACAGGAACCAGGAATATATGATGGAGAAAGGACAGTTTCTTAAGTAAATGGCATTGGGAAACCTGAACATGCAAAATAATAAAACTAGACTATCTTATGCCATACACAAAAATTAAACCAAAATAGGTTAAAGACTTAGATATAAGACCTAAAACCATAAAACTGCTACAAGAAACGTAGCCAGTAAGTTCCTTGACATCAGTCTTAGTGTCTTCTAGACAGTGGTTTTTTTGGAGCTGATACCAAAAGTGAAGGCAACAAAAGCAAAAATAAACAGGTGGGACTAGATCAAACTATAAAGCTCTGCACGATAAAGAAAACCATCAACAAAAAGAAAAGGCAACTTAAGGGATGGGAGGAAGTATTTGCAAATCACATATCTGATAAGGAATTAATATCCAAAATATATAAATAACTCATGCAACTCAATAGCAAAACAAAACAATTTAATTAAAAAATGGGCCCTAGCTGGTTTGGCTCAGTGGATAGAGCATAGGCCTGCGGACCAATTCTGGTCTGCGGGTTCGATTCTGGTTAAGGGCATGTGCCTTGGTTACAGGCTCCTCCCAGGCCCAGATTCTTGTCAGGACATGTGCAGGAGACAACCAATGGATGTGTTTCTCTCACATCGATATTTCTCTATGTCTTTCCCTCTCTCTTCCACTCTCTATAAAAATCAATGGAAAAATATCCTCAAATTAAAAAAAAAAAGTGCAGGATCCTGCCAGTATGACTCAGTGTTGACCTAGGAACTAAGAGGTCACGTTTCCATTTCCAGTCGGGGTACATGCCTGGGTTGTGGGCTGGATCCTCATAGGGGGCATGCAGGAGGCAGCTAATCAGTGATTCTCATTGTTGTTCTGTCTCTCTTCCTCTCCCTTCCCCTATGAAACTATATATATATATATATATATATATATATATATATATATATATATATATATATAGTTTGTTGTGTTTGGCTAAATGGGAAGATGATCTAATAGACATTTTTTCAAAGAAGACAGAGATGGCCAACAGGTACGTGAAAAGACGCTTAACATCACTAATTGTAAGTGAAATGTAAATTAGAACCACAATGAGTTATCACCTCACATCTGTCAGATTATTTAAAAAAATACATATATATTATTGATTTTTTTACAGAGAGGAAGAGAGAGGGATAGAGAGAGATGGATCAGCTGCCTCTTGCACACCCCCTACTGGGGATGTGCCTGCAACCAAGGTATGTGCCCTTGACCGGAATAGAACCCGGACCCTTCAGTCCATAAAAAATTTTTATTAAAATGTTCTATCCACTGAGCCAAACTGGTTTTGGCTGTCAGATGACAATTATAAAAAAGATAAAAACAAGTAAGGGGGGGAAATATAGAGAAAAGGGAATGGAAGAACAGTTCGGCAATTCCTGAAAAAGCTAAAACAGCATCGTTCCTTGGTATAAGTCAGTTGATGGGATGTCCTCGCATGCACCACAAGGTTGCTGGTTCATTTCCTTGTTAGGGCACACGCTTGGGTTGCTGGCTTGATTCCTGATCCATGTTCTGCTCTCACATCGATGTTTCTCTCTTCTACCTTCCTCTCTTTCTAAAAATTAATAAATTGCTTTTTAAAAAACAACAACAAAAATCAAGCTCACAGATACAGAGACTGATTGGTTGAAGGCAAAGGGTGGAGGGTGAGGGTGTATAAAATTGTTGAAGGGGGCCAAAAGGTACAAACTTCCAGTTATAAAATAAAATAAAAAAAGTCACGGGGATGTAATATACAGTACAGTGGCAGGCCGCATGCAACCTACAATGAATATTTTTGTGGCCCAGCCAATATAGCAGTATGTAAGAAATGTTTTATATATATATATATATATATATATATATATATATATATATATATATATATATATGACTTTTTTACAGAGAGGAAGTGAGAGAGATAGAGAGCCAGAAACATCGATGAGAGAACATCGATCAGCTGCCTCCTGCACACCCCCACTGGGGATGTGCCTACAACCAAGGTACATGCCCTTGACCAGAATCGGACCAGGGACTCTTCAGTCCGCAGGCCGACGCTCTATCCACTGAGCCAAACCGCCTTGGCATGTAAGAAACGTTTTAATAAAAATTTCATAACTTAATTTTTACAATATTCTGTTATACATAATTACTGATAATGGACTACAATGTCCCTAATGACTGATCACTATAATCGTGTTGCTTTCCTTTCCCTTGGGAGCCTTAGGCCCAGGCGCACCTTCTCTCCACTAATACCAGCAGGGAACTTTTAGCAGCCGATTGCCACGTCATTAGTCTGGGACTGACTTGTTTGGTGTGTGCAACAGGAAATAGTTTGGTTTTGGAGAACAAGAAAAATGGGTTTATTTGCATTATGCTTGTTAATTTGTGCAGTTATTCAGTGTCTGATAAGTTAATATTCAAGAAAAAATTTTTTTATTAAAATGTTCTATTATTTTAACTGTTACACATTTATTTCAGCCCTTTGTATTCAGCATGTCTCTATCAAAAGAAACCTACGTTTCTATAAAAATTGAAGTGTTTTGTTTGTTTGTTTGTTTGTTTTTTTGCGGCCCACATGAACTTAGACCTTGTTTATTTGGCCCGTGTGAGCCTTTGAGTTTGACATGCTATATTGCATATTTGAACGTTACTAAGAGAGCAAATCATAAAAGTCTCCATCACACACACAGAAAAAATTCTTGTAACTATGTTTTGGTGATGGAGGTTAACTGGACTTGTGGTATGTTCATTTTGTTAGGGGCAAAAATAGAATGTTGGGGGCTAGCTAAGGTTATGGAGAATATTAATCACGCTCTGTTAACCAGGCCTTGTTCTGGTTAAAGAAAGGACATTCTATCCTGGCTGGGACTTGTGTGCCCCTGGGACCTGGGAGTCAACCTTGGAATTCCTCCATTCCTCATCCAAGAACTGCCTATTATCACGGAAAGATTAACAACCTTGTTGCCCAGACAATGGAGTCTCCCCTCAGCCTGCACAGCCTGCTTCCCCATGCCTGCAATCCCGCCTCCCCATGAAATCCTTGTCCTACCTGTACAAGCAGCCTGTCTATGGGGGGGAGAATTCTGTGAATGACCTTCTGCAGAGCAGACTTTTGTGAATGACCTTCTGCTCCCCCATGCTGCCGGCAGGATTGGAATGAACGCTCATATATGATTCAACCCCGTCTCTGCTGAATTGGCCCAAGTAGTGACAGGCAGCCCGGACCCATTGGTTGTCTGGTTTCAGTTTCATTATACATACTAGTATCAAATCATCCCATTGTATACCTGAGACTAATCTAATGTTATAGGTCAATATATCCCAATAAAAAATCAAACAGATGTGTTAAACAACAACAAACCACCCTGCCTGCCTGCCTATCCTGCACCTAACGCTGCGGACTCACGCCCCAGGCCTCGGTTTTTCCAGGGACCAGGCCTTTGTCCTGGGTCTCCTTCCCTGGCTGGAGAAGGTCAGGGACTGTGGTGTGAACGGTTCATCCATTGTGGGGCGGGGGCAGTTTGAGAGGCTACAATTTCCCTTTCTTTGTTCGGAAAATTCTGTCCCATTCCTCTCCCACCTCCAGACTGTGTTCTCTTCCTAAAAAAATAAAGGGCCTCTTCCTATTTCAGTTTCGCTATCTCACAAAGACACGGCAGAACAGTTGGGGATTGAGCTGGTTTTTATCCCAAGTTTTTGTAATTGCTAGTTTCTCTGTCTTTCCATTTTGTTTGTTCTTTTCTTGACCCCCTTTTCTTTCTTGTCCCCTCAATGTCATGGTCACTCTCTCCCCATCCTCTCCTTCTGTTGCCCCCTCCTTCCCACCCTGCATTTTTCCAAACCCCTTAACCCAGCTCTCCATTCTCCCAGCTCCTGTCTCTGTCTCTTCTTTGTCTCTTTCCACACAGAATGTGCTTCTTCTTCCCTCCTCCCCTGCCCCCTCCTTCCCTACCCTCCCTGGCCCCATCAACACATTTGAATCCATTAATTTCAACCAGATCAGGAGTTATGCCCATTCTGTGCTCAGGAGCCAGTGGGGGCTTTTGGAAATAGAATCTGTACTGAAACTATTGAATGTCTAGACAACTTAAGCCTCAAGAATAGAAAAGGAGCCCTGACCAGTTTGGCTCAGTGAATAGAGCATCGTCCTATGGCCTGAAGGGTCCCAGGTTCGATTCTGATCAAGGGCATGTACCTGGTTGCGGGCACATCTCCAGTAGGGGGTGTGCAGGAGGCAGCAGATTGATGTTTCTCTCTCCTTGATGTTTCTAACTCTCTATCCCTCTCCCTTCCTCTCTGTAAAAAAAAAAAAATCAATAAAAAATATATATTTTTAAAAAGAATAGAAAAGGAAAAAGTGGGTGCGTGAAGGAGGGGCACAGGGCATATATTTTTGTACACTGCTGATAAAACCACTGCAGTGGCTTTATTAGTATGTTTATTTATGGTGTGACCAATAATCACTGGTTTCAGAGCGCCATCTTGATCATTTATAAGGCAACGAGCTTTGAGTTGCCATTTCACTTTGATAGCCACAGGTCACTGGACTTACCAGGGTTGCACCCTGTGAAACTGGCAAACAGACTGCTTGCTTTCCCCAAGGTCACTGATGCTCCTAAACTCTGCTCCGAAGACCCACACCTGCCTCGGTCACTTTCTCCCTTCAGTCAGGTGAAGGATTTGTCTTCGGGGTGAACAAACATTTGATAATGCTTTCATATGCTAAAACGTTGCTCTTTCATCCCCGTTTGGGAGTATTTCTGTTCACATACTGTTTAGGAAGTTCAAAGAGAAGAGTGCCCCTGTGAACTCCCCATCCCACCTAAGGAGGCATATAAAAAGCCATTAAGAACATGAAGTGAGTCAGCATCACCATCACTTGAAAACGTTGATTCCTTTAAAAAGGAAAAAGAGAGAGAGAGAGAGAGAGCTTTGTAGCTCTTGTGGACAAAAACAAAACCAAAAACAAAACCAATGGTGATAGGGGAGTTCTATGGAGTAACCTCAGAGAGAGACGAGATCATACATTCCTGACTGAGCAGGTCATGGTGGGCAGTCGCAGCACAGGCTTTACCAAAAGGCTTATCTTTGCCTTAAGCAAAGTCTGTTGTTCTTGTTTGTCTAGATTGAATCTTGGGCCTTTTTTATTTTTTATCCCTGGGAAACAGCCATCTTTAAATCTTGAGATCCTGCCATGCAAACAGAGATATCTCCTCTAGCTTCCTCCCACCTTCATGTAACCTTTCTTTCCTTCTTCCCTCCTTCATTACAAATGTATAAAAGATACCGCAAAACTGTCGTTTCCAGAGCATTTGAGATCTTGTTTTCCCAGCTCTGTTGTCCATTTTGGCTCAAATAAACCCTTGTAAGAATTTTCCACAGGTTTGGCTGTTCTTACAGCCACATAGGCTATACCATCTAGGTTTGTGTAAGTGTTTCCTATGATGCTCACACATGACAAAAGGACCTAAGAACCATCAACACAACAAAAAGGGAGCCCACTGTGTGGGAGAACTTATTTGGCAATGATACATTTGATAAAGAGATAATATCTAAAATATATAAGGAACTCATGCAACTTAACAAAAGGAAGACAATCCAATTTAAAAATGGCCAAGGAACATATGAAAAAAAAATGATCAAAGTCACTGATCATCAAAGAGATGAAAATTAAAACGACAATGAGGTATTACCTCACATCTGCCAGAATGGGTACAATCAACAAATGACAAGTGCTGGCGAGGATGTGGAGAAAGGGGACCCTCGTGCAGTGCAGGTGGGAATGCAGACTATGGTACAACCACTATGGAAAACAGTATGGAATTCCCTCAAAAAAATTAAATATGGAACTGCATTTGACCCAGTGATCCCACTTTTAGGAATATATCCTAAGAAACTCAAAATACCATCAGAAAGAATATAAGCACCCCTATGTTCATAGTAGCACAATTTATAATAGCTAAGATCTGGAAACAGCCTGTGCCAATCAGCAGATGAGTGGATAAAAAAGTGGTGGTACTATACCATGGAATATTATGCAGCAATAAAAAAGGATTGTTCTCTGTTGAGACAGCATGGAGGGGCTCGGAGAGTATTATGCTAAGCAAAATAAGCCAGTCAGAGAAAGACAAATATCACATCATCTCACTCATATGGAATCTAATGAACAAAATAAACTGATGAACAAAATAGATGCAGAGACATAGGAGCATAGAACAGATTGTGGAATCTCAGAAGGAAAGTGGGGAGAGGATGGGTGGGTTGGAAGTGATCAACCGAAGAATTTGTATGCATATATGTATAACCCATGGATACAGACAATAGGGTGCTGAAGGCCTGGGGCAGGGGCAGGCTAGAAGGGGTCAATGGCCATGGGTGGGGTGGAGAGGGGAACATATGTAAAAAAAAGATGAATTTCTTAGAATGTATCCATGTCCCTAAGTTGCCCATGACTGTTGTCAAACTCTTAGAAACAGGTAATAGTAATGGTCAGCAGATGTGGGGATGGGGGCAAAATTATTCAAGGAGTATTGAGTCTCACAAGAAAGTTCTAGAGATTTGTACAATAAGAAGCATATAATTAACACTACTCTGCTGTTCACTTAAAAAGATGGTAAATTTGATGTTAAGGTGGTAAATTTTATATTATGTGTAAGATTTAAGATAAAAACACAAAAAAGTACTACAGTAAATTTTGTAAACTTGCATCAAATTTATGAATAATCATTTATATATCCTTCCTAATAAAAGTATAATATGCAAATTGACCATCACTCCAACACACAAAATGGCTTCCCCCACTGTGGTCAAAGATGGCTACCCCCATATGGACACAAGATGGCCAGCAGGGGAGGACAATTAGGAAGGAGCAGGCCTGCAAGGGAGGGCAGTTAGGGGCAAACAGGCTGGCAGGGGAGTGGTTAGGGGTGATCAGGCTGGCAGGCAGAAGTAGTTATGGGCAATCAGTAAGGCAGATGGGTGAGCAGTTAGGAGCCAGCAGTCCTGGATTGTGAGAGGAATGTCCAACTTCTCTACTGGGATTGGGCCTAAAAGGGAAGTCGGACATCCCTCAAGGGGTCCCAGATTGGAGAGGGTGCAGGCTGGGCTGAGGGACACCCCCTTCCCCGTGCACACATTTTGTGAATCATGCCTCTAGTATATGTATAAAACACAAACAAATAGTAAAAATTGACTTTGTGAATTATAGGGATCAGCCAGACATTGAGTAGACAGACGTAGCTGAGTGACAATACTAAGTCCCATAGGTGTGGCCTTGGTGGGTTTCGGTTACCACAGGAGCTGCCTGCCCTGTGCTGAGAGCCAGTCCGTTGTGGAGAGAAACATCCTCACAGGTTAAGGGCAGAGCACACGCACTGATTCTGAATTATTTGTGCTAGGAGGTTTCGGATAGATCTGTATTGCCATTTCAAAGTCTTTCTCTTACAAAGGGAACATCATAGTATCGGAATTTCATTGCTCGGCGACATCTAACATCTTTACTGCCAGGAAACACAACTCAGTCAGAAGAGAAGCCCCACTGACCAGATCAGAGGTCAGCTAGAACTATGCCTTCCCCCGGGAGCGTCATTTCTAGGGGAACACAGCGGGGCGGTGTGTGCTATGCGACTCGCCCCAAACCTTCCTCTCCTTGATCCCTGAAGTGCCACCATTTGAGATTCATTCCTTTGTGGCGAACAATGCCCTCTTTTTTGGTCGGCAAAGGAGTATGGCATTAGACCCTAACACTTTGTTTCTGTGGATCCTAACCATTTTTCAATTGTTTATTTTGGTCACCACATCCAGCACCTACAGACCTCTCAGAAATACTGAGTGGACGGAGCTGGCTGATTGATGAGGAGAATGGCAGAGGGAAAAGGTGAGTGGAAAGGGGTGGGGGGTGAAGTGGAGAGGGGCACCAGGGCAATGGGACTGTTAAAACACACACACACACACACACACACACACACACACACACACACACACACACACACACAAAGTCCTTCCGTGGAGCACTTGAGATCTGACTCCCAGGCAAATGTCATCAGTTTGCTTCCAATGGACTCATAAAAATTCTCTGCAGGTTTGGACATTCTTAGGTCGAAGGTTGTTGTGCAGATTTCAGTCTTAGCTGCACTGATAAGAGCTTCTGGAGATAAGGAGAAGGTCGCCCCTCTGGCTGGTGCAGCCAGGAAGACACCCTGACCGAGGGAGACTTTTCTTACAGACGTGAACGCACTTACAAAGGGGAGCTTCAGCCTGGTTTCCAGAGCTTCTTCCAGGCCTACTCTTTTTTAGAATTAACCAGCCTAAAATAATCCTGCGCCAAAGATACATGATTTGGCGTGAAACTTCTGTTCCCCCTACATCTTCTAGCTACAAAACTTTAGTATGTTACTGCACTGAATACCATAGGCCAGAGATTTTCAACCTGTGTACTGCAAGAATTTTTAAAACGTGCAATACCTGACTATTCAATCAGGGGCACTGACCTCTTACCCCTTACCAGCCACAGGCAAACTACAGCCCGTGGGCCGGATCCGGCCCGTTTGGCTGTTCTATCCGGCCCACGGAGCCGAAAGAGTGGAGGGTTCTCTTGCTCTCCCCCCTCCCCCACTCCTTCACCAGCAGCCCAAGATGAAAGTGCCAGCATGGTCAGGTTGCTTTTGTTCCGGCCCTCCGGTCCAGTTTAAGAACCCATTGTGGCCCTCGAGTCAAAAAGTTTGCTCACTCCTGCCTTAGACTGTCAAATAATGACAACAGCCACCGCTGGTGTAGTTCAATGGTTGAGCTTCTATCTATGAACCAGAAGGTCACAGTTCGATTCCTGGTCAGGCAACATGCCTGGATTGTGGGTTCAATTCCCAGTGGGAGGTGTGCAGGAGGCAGCTGATCAATGATCCTCTCTCTCATCATTGATGTTTCTATCTCTCTCTTCATCTCTCTTCCTCTCTTCATCTCTCTCTCTCTATATATATAGATAGTTAGATAGATAGATGGATGGATAGATAGATAGATAGATAGATCGATAGATAGTGACAGCAGCCAATACAGCAATAGCTATCTGGTGTGAATGAATCAAAATTGTATCTATTTTTTTGGTCAGATCAACAAAAAATGTAATGTTTTTTGTGTGCTGCAGAATTTAGTCATTAGTTTATGTGTGCTGCAAGATGGAAAAGGTTGAGAACTGCTGCTGCAGGCAATTGTAATGCATTGTGACACAGTGGTGGGAGTTGTGTAATGCCTTGAGCTGGGACATGATGGTGGCCATGGGGTCATTAGACGATAGGAAATGTTCAGCTCCCTTATAACCTGACAAGGCCACTGCTGAGTGTGCGGCCTGTCATTGACTGAAGCCATTATGCCGCACCTGCCTGTGTGCTCTCTACACAAATTGCACTTTTACAACATTTGTCGATAACCGTGCTTTGATGTAACTGGTTGCCTGTATAATAGGGCACACTTTATTGCACGCATTTGAAAGCATGCCAGTTGGAAGTCTGCAGGTTCACCCGAAGGCTCTGCCTGGAGGGTCTGCAGCAAGTGTCCTTGTCACTAGCATTTCCGAGAGCTCGCCCCGCAGGTGTGTCTGCTGAGGGCGAGAGTCTACATGGGGGCCAGAGGGAAGTGAGCTCAGGGCCTTGAGAGGCAGGGGTGACAGTAGATGCTAGGAGCTAGCGGCTCCATGATTGAGGGGCTGCCACTTTTTGGGGAGCTCTGCTAGTGATGCTCTTTGCAGGGCCTGCTGTGCTCTGGAGGGAGGCCCCAGGAAAACTGCTTCCCTTCCCCGTTGCCTGACACTTGCTCACTCACAGCCGCTCCCCAGCCGCCTCCCCTCACCTCCCTCACCCTCTGGCTGCTCTAAGCAGCTCCAGAAGGCCTCCTCCAGACCCAGCGTTTAATGCCCACAACAGCCACATCTGGCCCCAGGGTGGCTACTCTCAAGGGACATAATGATCCCAGGACAATTGGCCACTTGTGGTCCCAATGGGACAGAGGCCCGAGGATTGGTGGAGGAGAGGGCGGGAGGGAGGAGGTTGAGGAAGATGCCAAGGCAAAGGAGGAACCGGGATTCCTGGAATTTCTGCCTCCTGAGCCAACCTCCAGGGCAGAGCTGGGCAATAAACAGAACTTGGGTGCACACAGGACTTTGGCCGTGGACTCGTGGGATATGCGATTCTGGGCGATAGCTCACCAGGCCCTGGGACTCCAGGGGCTTGGGGCCCCAGACCTCACAGTGCGGCTCCTAACATACAAGCTACTACTCACTTATCATAAGGAACGGAATCCCTGTCCCTGGTCACAAAGCACCTCTCTCTCCACCAGTGACCCAAGGCCTCTTCTTCTGGGTCAGGGACCCATCCTGGTCTGGTCTGGAGAAGCGGGGGGCTGGGCCAGCTCGAGGACCCAACTGAAGATGAGCCTGTTGGGGCGAGTGGCCTAGACCCTTTCCTGACCCACGTTATGCCAGGCCGACGAAGGGACTAGTGATCAGAGATGCCATGACTTGAGTCACCGTCCTTGTGAGCTTCTTATGTGTCAGGCCCTGCAGGGAGCACCTCACACATTACTGTATTGAACCTACAGCCCTCTAAGGTAAGCCTGGTCTTTATTCCCATTGACCTGAGAGGAAACTGAGGCTCAGGGAGGGGAAGTAACCACCCAATCTGGTGCATGGGGATCGAGGATCAGGACCCAGATAACAAACAAACAAACAAACAAACAACCAGAAGAAAAGAGACTGGAGAGTGGGAGAGCGGGCAAAAGATTGAGCAGAAATGTATAGATTGTAAGGGACTGGGAAGAGACCAATCAATTACATGCATAGACCTTATTTGTCTCTTGATTCAAGCAGTGAAACACAAAAACAAGACAGCTTAACAATTTGTAACACTTCTGAGGCGGTTGGAAATGTGAACACTGAATGGACATTTGGTGGTGTTAAGAAGTTTTTGTTTATTTTCCCCCCATTGACTATCTGCTGCCTCAATTTTTTAAAAATTGTGATCAAATGTACATAACAAATATACCACTTTGATGGTTTTCAAGTGTACAAGTCAGTGGTATTGAGTACATTCACAGTGTCATGCAACCTGTCATTCATTCCCAGATGTTAATTTGGTTTAAAATATGTTTTTATTGGTTTTAGAGAGGAAGGAAGGGGGATTGAGAGATAGAAACACCGGTGAGAGAGTCTTCGATAGGCTGCCTCCTGCACACCCCTTCTGGGGATTGAGTTTGCAACCCGGGCACGTGCCCTGACCAGGCATCAAACCGGTGACCTCTTGGTTCATAGGTCCATGGTCAACCACTGAGCACCCTGGCAGGGCCAGATGTGAATATTTTTAAGGTGTAATCTAGTATTGTGGTTTAAGGAAAGACATTTTCTTTTTAGAAATTAAATAAAACGTTGAAAGAATCTTGTCACCTCTTCGTTTTGCTGTCGCTGGTACATACAGTTCCCGTCCCTGCCGTGGCCTCCAGCCCCAGCTCCCGCCACCTCTCCGGCACAGGGCCCAGTCCTCGCTCTGTGTCTGCTTCAGCCACGCTGACTGTCGTGGGCACCTCTGCCTTTGTGGGGGTCCTTTCCTCCATAAATTACATTTACACACGTGCCAATATAAAGACCATACATGTGTATTACATTTAAACATTTTGTTCTAGCTAAAAGTTCATTAATTTTTTTTCTGATTTTAAAAGAAATTAAAACATTAACATGGACTCCTTTGAGTATGATGCGCCCCAGACGCTGTGCCTGCGGTGGCTCATGGGTAAGCCAGCCTGTCTGTGAGTTCAGTCTCTGCCTCTTCAAACACTGGTCCGCTGCCCTTCCTCCTGGCAAGCCCTACTCTTCCTCAGAGAAGCCTTTCCTGTCCTCCCCAAGGCCCCCCGGCCCTGGCCCATCACGTGTGCTCATGCTTCCCCATACCCTGGCTTCATGAGAAGCATATATTAATGGTTGAGAATCATATATTAATGTATGTGACATTGTTTGCTTCATATCTGTCTCCTCCAATAGTTTGTCTGTCTCTGTGTCCCCAGCATCCAGCCCAGGCCTGGCATATGGTGGCACTTTATAATAAATATTTGCTGAATAAACAAATACATTTGGAGTGGGAGGGGACATCAGTGGTGTTTTTAAATATTCCAATAGGGAAAAGACAAGTGTTTGGAAAGAAATATACCAGAAGGTTAACAATGTGGGTGGGTTTTTTGTTTTGTTGTTTCTTTGCCGGGGTTGGGGGGCGGGGGGGAGCTGTCCTAATAGGTGGAAAGAGTGATGGACTTCAGAGTGATTTTCACATAGTTGCTAAGAGACTAGATCTTAAATGTTCTCACCGTAAAAGAGAAGCGTTAATTATGTGACGTGAGGGAGGTGCTAGCTAAAGCTGTGTGGTAATCACGCTGCAATACCTAAACGTGTTGAATCGACAGTGCTATACCTCAAGCTTACCCAGGGCTGTATGCAATTACATCTCAGTAAGAAAGAGTGACTTTTATTGGCTTGGTCTGCTTATGTGCATGTCCTGCTTTTTTTTTTTCTCAGTGAACACCTGTTGCGAACGTATTAAAAAGATTAAACACCGAGCAGCAGAGCCACACTTTCCCATAAGCCCTGAAAGGCCCTCTGGCTAGGAGCTCCTTAAGCATGCCAGTTATCCTGCTCGCTGCACTGTCCCCCGTGATGGGCTCACTGAAGGGGCTCGTATTTGCTGACTGAATGCTGCCCCTGGGGGTCTGGACCGAGACAGGCCCTGGCCACTGCGGGAGGGATGAGAAGGAGGCTGCACGCTCAGCAGCAGGTGGAGAGTGAGGGGTGATTTGCGGGTGGAATTATCAGGACTCAGAGAGGAAGGATTCGCCTTAACTGGACAACTGGGTGGATTGCCAAGTTTGGGATAAGGCGGAGAGAGTACAGCAGGCGGGAGAGGTCGTGAGCTCACCTTGGGGTTTTGTCGTAGGTCTGGTGCTAAAGAAGCCCAGAGAGGAGGGGGGACAGAGGGCCAGGGGTTCGGGAATTTGAAGAGACAGATTCAGGGGTCACAGCGCCCAGATGGCTGCTGTCTTCTCCCAGCTGGACCACACTGCCCGGCTCCCGCACGCAGGCTGGGAAATGGAAACGTTAGCAGCTGTGGCGCGCTTCGGAGCCCTTGGAGAGGAAGAGGAAGCCTCGCAGAGGCAAGGATGCAAACTGACCCCGGGGCTGAGACAGATACCGGGAGAACTGGAACTGGACCAGCCTCTGAACCCACAGCCGGAACCGAAAAAGACATCGGAGCCCAAGCTGAGGTGTGAGGAAACAGAGAGAGGAAGGCCTTTCTGATTGGTAAAAATCACTGCCTGGAACCAGCTGAGTCTTCCTTCAGCTCATGCCTCGACTGGAACCACTTTTCATTCCGGGTGCGTCCCCGCTCTGCAATGGGCACATGAGTCACCAGGAAAAGAGAATCCGATTAACAAAGATTCAGTGAGACTACAGCTGTGGCCAAAAAGCGGGGCGTGCCTGCCGAGCCAGCCTTCCCCTCGGGCAGCTGGGTTGCCATGCACCCCGTTCACGCCTGCTGCCGCTGCCACTGTGCGCCGTTTGAGTGACAGCAGGGCAGCCTCCGAGGATCTTATTTCAAACTGTGATTGTCTCTTCTTGGCACATCCTAGTGGCTAAGAGCTAGTTGCAAATCTGTTCCTGTTCTCTTGGAGGATGAGCTGGGACCAGGACCCTCAGAGAAAGGAATTTAATGAGGGCAGCTCAGGACAGAGGTAGTCGTGTACTTTGGTATGCTGCAGGGGGCAGGGGGTGACTTTGAGGCTGCCGGCGTGGGGTGCGGATGGGGTCCGGCCTGGCAGGGCCTGAGTGAGTATAGCTGTGCTGCTCCAGATGTGTGTGGGGACCAGATGGGCTAGTCCCGGAGTGGCTCACATCCTCCCACAACCCTGTGTGCCTCTGTGGACTGTCCTCATGTGGTCCATGGATGCTCCGTGATTGTGCCTCAAGCGGTATAAGGAGGGCCTTCCAATCTCCTGGCACCACGTTGGACTCACTGTCCGTGCTTTAACGAGATGAGCCCTTGGAGAGGAAGCTCTGGGAGAAAAGCCCAGCTAGAAGCGACCAGCAGGCAGCATTCTGATAAACTACAACATGTTTTGCACACTACAGCATCTGCAAATAACAAAGAACTCCACCAACATCTGCAGTCTCTACAAACAGCTACTGGCTCTGTAACCGCCTTCAAGTTCTGCAAACATCTGCATATTTTAAAACAAGTACAATTTTTCCCCTGGCCTGTGAGGCTCAGTTGGTTAGAGTGTCGTCCAGTGCACCGAAGGGTCTCTGGTTTGATTCCCAGTCAGGGTATATACCCAGGTTGTGATGGATCCCTGATCAAGGTTAGGGTGCGTGTGGGAGGCAACTGATCAATGTTTCTCTCACACATCGATGTTTCTCTCTCTGTCTCTCCCTCTCCCTTTCACTATCTCTAGAATCAATGAAAAACATCCTTGGGTGAGGATGAAAAAGAAAAAAAAGAAAAAGAGCAAAACCAAAACAAAACAATTACAATTTAAAATTCTGACTTAAATTTAAAAAATACTTACAAACTAGAAACTCTGCAAATAGGGATAGACTCTGCAAACAGCTGTTGGACTGTGAGCAGCTATAGGCTTTGCAAAAAGTGGCAAATCGGCTCAGCAAAAGGTTGGACAATAGGCTGTAAAGTTTCATTGATAGGCCCAACCTGACCATCACCTACTCTTTCCACAAAAGATAAATATTAGGATAAAGATGGAAGGGATGGTAGGAGGACAAGTGAATCTGACAAAAAAAAAAAAAAAAAAGGTAGGAGCTCTGGTTGTTTTGGCAATGTGTCAAGATAATTCAACAAACACTAATGGAAGCATTTTTATGGGGTAAGAGTGGTGCTGGCCTGGCTGGTGTGGCTTTGTGGTTGAGCACCTACCTATGTCGTCCAGTGCATCGAAGGGTCTCGGGTTTGATTCCCGGTCAGGGCACATGCCCAGGGTGTGGGCTTCATCCGCAGGAGGCAGCCAATCAATGTTTTTATCTCTCCCTTTCTCTCTGAAATTAATAAAAAAGATATATTTTTTAAAAAGAGTGGTGGTAGACACAATGGGAAATGTGGAAACCACATGGAAATTCCAATACCCTGGGGCCATTTCGATGGCTGTTGAGAATGCCTGTTCACAGCGCTAATAGATGACCTTCTGAGTCATGATTACTGTGTACCCGACTAGTGTCCTTGGCTATCAACTGGAGCACTAAACCCCATGACAATCTACCTGCACACTGCATGCAAAGGTGATTTCCGCCTCTGCTGATGGCATCAGGGCAGGGACAATCTTGTCTGTGGGGACAAGGCTCTTTGAGGGCAAAGAGTGGACCAGACCTGGGGGCAAGAGTCCATGCATGATCCTAACTTGCTCCTGTGTATCCTTAAGGGCCTGAGAAGCAGGAACATGATGTTGAAGCGTTTCCTCAGTTAAAGCAGGAAAAGAGCACCGGACACAAACACACCAGCTGACGATTGGGGGAGAGGGATGGCTGATGTGAGAGGGAAGAAGTCCTAGGGATTGTTGAGGCCAATGCACAGACACACTCTGGCCTTATGGCCTTGGGGGAAGTCTACTTAACCTTTCTGAACTTTAGTTTTATATTCTATGGAAAATGGGGATAGAAACAGTACCCACCTCACAGTATTGTGGTGAGGATTAGATGAATTCAGGGGTGGCCTATGATGAGCTTCATCTAAATTTGGTGACAGTGATTATGATGGCAGTGATTATGATGGTGGATTATGGTGTTGACTGTGGTGGTGGTGTTGATGATGATGAAGAAGATGATGGTAGTGGTGGTGGCAATGATGTTGCTGATGCTGATGGAGATTGTATTCGCTTCCTAGAGGTGTTAGAACAATGTACCATAAATTGGGTGCCTTAAACAATAGATATTTATTGTTTCAGAGTTCTTTATTGTCTCACAGTACACATAAGTATGAGATCAAGGTGTTGACATGGTTGGTTCCTTCTCAGAGTGCAAGAAGAATTTGTTGCATGCCTCTTTCCTAGCTTCTGGGGCTTTGCTGGCAATCCCTGGTTTTGTTTGGCTTGTAGAACCATCACCCAGTGTCTACATGGCATTCTCCCAGTATGCCTGTCTTTCTCTGTGTCCAAATTTCCCCTTTTTATAAGTACACCAGTCATGTTGGATTAAGACCCACCCTAATGACCTCATCTGAATTTGGTCACCTCCAAAGACCTTACTTCCAAAAAAACAGGTCTCCAACCTTTTTAGGGAGGACATAACTCAACCTATAACAGTAATGAAGGAGATGGTGATAATGGAGATGATGATGGTGGTGATGACAATAATGGTGGTGACATGAAGGTGTCCTTTCTTTTTCCTGCCTCTCTGTAACCAAAGTTCATAGTAAAAAACTTTGTGCTAGACCTTGCCCATTGTAGGCCCTTAATAGATGCCCATTGCACTGAATTGCAGTCAGCCCCACCCTGTCGTGACCTTGCTGAGTGATTGGGTTGGGGATTCCCTATTCTCTGTTCTGAGTTCCCACCCCCCAACCTGAGACAGAGGGCCATACAGGGTGGGAAACTCAGCCAGGGAAGCAGGAAGCCAGCTTTGAGCCAGCAGGATTGTGTGGATATTCCCAAGGCTCTGAGCAAGGCAGAGGCCATGTTGTTTTATAAGTGTCTGTGTAAACAGATGGCAGGGAGCAGTGGTTGTGACAGGAAGGGTTGAAAAGACACGAAGAGTCATAAACACTTCATCCCAGCCGAGTCTGGGTTCAGTGTTTGCTCAGGTGTGGCCCTTCTCTCATCACAACCCGGACTTCGTTGCGTGTTGCCCCGGGGAAGAAGGGGTTAATCTGGGGGCGGAAAGCAAATAAGCACATACTCCAAGGCGTGCCTTCTCGCAGTATTCCACATTCTGAATGTTGTGTAACCATAGTCCCCTTACCTCTCTGCTCTTTGCAAAGCACTTGGGTATACTTCTGTTGTTGCTGTTTTTTAAAAATAATTTATTCAGAAATCATTTAAAAATATTTTTATTGATTTCAGAGAGGAAGGGGGAGGGAGAGTGAGAGATGAAAACATCAATGATAAGAGAGAATCATCCATTGGCTGCCTGATGCACGCTCCACACTAGGCATGTGCCCTGATGGGGAATTGAACCATTATCTCTAAGTTCATAGGTCAACACTCAACCACTGACCCACACCAGCCAGGCTATTTAAAAAATATATATATATATATATATATATATATATATATATATATATGTTATTGATTTTTATAGAGAGAGAGGCAGGGAGAGGGATAGAGAAATAGAAACATCACATTGATCAACTGCCTCCAGCATGCCCCCTACTGGGTATTAAGCCTGTAACCTGTAACCTGGGCATATGCCTTGACGGGAATTGAAACAGTGACCTCTTGGTTCCTGGATTGACACTCAATTGCTGAGTCACACCACCCAGGCCAACCAGGCTATTTTGAAATAATTTTGAATTAACAGAAATATTGCAAGAACAGTACTAAGAACTTCCTTAACCCCTCCACCTGATTCTCTAACATTTTACAACATTCGCTTTGTCATCCTCTCTTCTCTTATTAAGCCCATTCACCTTTTTCTGAATTTAAGAGCAAGCTGCAAACATGATGCCCATCACCCCAAATATAAGAATGATCTCCCGTCTGAATCACTGCACGGCTCCCCGGGGAACTGGCATCGGTACACATTCCCATTCTGTCCAGAGTCCCTGTTCAAATGTCCCCGCCGTCTCAGCCACGCCTTCTGCTTGTGCTGCAGGGTGGAGCCGAGGACCACGGATTGCATTAGTTGTCCTGCTCATCCATCTCCCTCTGTCTAGGCTAGCTTCTTCATCTTTCCCTGCCCTTCTTGTTCTAATGAGCTTAGAGAGCCAGGCCTTCTCTTCTGTAGGGTACCCCTCACCTCGCTTTAGAAAGCATAAGCCCTGTGAACAGTGAGAACCTGGTGCTTTCTCCTGACCAAACCCAAGCCCAATGCTTTCTCGACAGGAATACCACAGAAATGACTCCATGCCTTCATTTCTTTTTTAAAAAAATATTTTTATTGATTTCAGAGATGAAGGGAGAGGAAAAGAGAGATAGAAACATCAATGATCAATGATGAGAGAGAATCATTGATAGGCTGCCTCCTGGACGCCCCACACTGAGGACAGAGCCTGCAACCTGACCGGGAATCAAACCATGACCTCCTGGTTCATAGGTTGACACTCAACCACTGAGCCACCATGACTGGGTCATACCTTCATTTCTTGGTCAAGTTAGTGTCTGCCAGGCTCCTCACTGCCAAGTCACCATCTCTCCCTTCTAAGTAATACATATCTTGTGGGGAGATTTTGTGAAATTATACCCAAACCCTGCTCCTCATTGAACCTCAGCCCACCAGCTTCAATGTCCGTTGACAGCTCTCGTCTGAATCAAACACCACTATGGTGATTGCCAAATAGAACCCCCCACCCTCACCCCACAGCATGCCTCCTGCCATTTATTAGTTGGCATTCTACTATAAAGAGACCTTCCTTTCTCCCCCGTGTGTTTGTTTATGTCAGGATTAGCCCATGGATTCCTAGTTCATGTGATTAGTTAAAAATCTGTTAATGTTATTATTTAGTTTGGTGTTCAAATTGTCCTAGCCTGGGCCACTCAGACCCGCGTCAAGCTGGCTCCTTGTGTCCTTCGACATGTTCCCATCGTTCTCTGAGCATTTTCTCACTTCCTGGCACAATAACACGCTCCGGGTTCACCTGTACTTTTCCTGCTCCAGCTCGGGAATCAACCATTTCTCTGAGGTTCCTTTGAGTGGAGGACAGGGTTTAGACGCGGAGATCGGTTGCTCTGGGGGTTCTCTCAAAAGGTAGAGCTAGGACAGCCCTGTGCATACCGCTGCTTCTCACTGTTCCCAGGGCTTACGTTTGCAAAGGTTTCCACCACCACTGCGTTAGGGAACGCTGAACCGTCGCCCCTACGGAAAACACAGGCTTAGGTTCCTGCGAGCCTCTGGTTACAGCATTTTTCACCCGCCGATCAATTCATAACTTTGTTTTATGGGGCTTTGTGTGTAAAGTCAACTTATTTAATTACATTGTTGACATTGAACTCAACAGCTCTATAATTCATGCCTGAACAGAGCTTATCTCACAGGCCGTTTCTCCGTGAGGCACGGCGAACCTTTCTCGTGCTTGGGAACTTGAGATGGCACTTCAGCTGCACCTGGGGTTTGTTTGAACCAGCAAACCCGCCCACTGAAAACACAGAATTGAGAACAACGAGGCCCTGCGCAGGCTGCGAAAAGGACGAGTTTGCAGGACGAGGGTTGAAGCAAGAGAGTGGAGGGCCCCTTTGGAGCTCAGCTGGGAACAAGCCCCTTGAACAAGGAAAGTTTCGCACCGCCCTGCGCATGTCTGTGAATGACTTTGGAAGTGCCGTGAGTGTTTATTTTGGGGACTGCACACACATTTCAGCGAGTAGGCGAATTTGCAGGTATGGAATCTGTGAGTAATGGGGATTAAACTCATACCACTCAACAGCAAAAAAACAAACAATCCCATCAAAAATGGGCATTTTTCCAAAGAAGATATCCAGATGGCCAACAGGTACGTGACAGGAGCGCCATATCACCACCATCAGGGAAACGCAGATCAAAACCACGCCGGCTGCCACCGCACACCTGTCACAATGACTGTTCCAGGCAATCACAACGTGTTGGTGTGGATGTGGGGTAAAGGGAACCCCGGCCCACTGTTGTGAGAATGTAAACTGGTACAGGCACTAATGAAAACAATCTGGGAGTTCCCCCGAAAATGAAAAATAGAAGTACCATCTGACCCAGCAATTCCACCTTTATCCAAAAGAGATGAAAATGCTAACAGGAAAAGATATGTACGCCCCCATGTTCACTGCAGTATTATTTAAAATAGCCAAGCTAAGGAAACAACCTGATGGGTTAATGATAAAGAGGTTGTTATATATATATATATATATATATATATATATATATATATATATATTCCTGCCACTTGCAACAACATGGATAGACTCCAAGGCTAGTATACTGAGTGAAGTAAGTTAAACAGAGAAAGGCAAATACCATATGATCCCACTTACTAGTATATGTGGAATCTTAAAAAACAAAAAACAAAAACCACAACCAAACCAAACAAAAAGCCCTGAACTCAGGGAGCAGATTGGCCAGAGGTGGTTGGAGGATAGGCAACATGAGTGAAAAGCATTCATACATACAAACTTTCAGCTATAAAATGAGCAGGTCATTGGGATGTCGTGTACAGTGCGGCGACTTTAGTTAATAATAATGTATTGCATATTTGAAAGTTACGAAGAGAGTCAATCTTATAAGTGTTCATCACAAGAAATGAAACTTTGGAACGGTGTGTGGTGATGGTTAACTAGACTGACTGTGCTGGTCATTTCACAATATATTCAATATTGTAATTAATGTTGTTCACCTGAAACAAATAGCATGTTACATGTCAATTACATCTACATTTAAGAAAGGCCTGGCTGATGTGACTCAGTTGGTTGGAGCTTTGTTCCATAATTTGGAAGGTTTCAGGTTTGATCCCCATTCTGGGTGCATCCAGGAGGCAACCGATCAAGTTTCTTTCTCACATCAATGTTTCTCTCTCTCTCTCTCTCTCTCTCTCTCTCTCTCTCTCTCCCCTTTCTCAAAAAAAAAATCGATAAAATGTATTTTAAGGTGAAAAATAATGCTTTTCCTGTGTATATACCATGAACATATAATATACCACATACAGACACCCATACTGTTCCAGTATCTATCTGTATAAATATATTTTAAAAGCATGAGTTCCTTTCAATGCTTTTTATTCCAATCCCAAGCCTCAGGATCCTCTCTAGCTTTCCTCTTTCCAGTCGGCAAAGCACCTCTCTCTGATGGTGCAAAGCTCTGCTTCCACCAAATATATTTGCTTATTTGCTCAGTCAGTTTACCTCCCTGGCCCGCAGCCTCATAGCTGAGTCTTCAGCGCTTCTGTGCAGCCCCTGCCCGCACGGCCTCACTCCCTCTGCGCGGTGTCCTGATCCCTCCGTGAAGAGAGGAGACCAAGGGGCAAAGGGGAAGAGACAGCCCTCGCTGTCATACAGGCCTGTGCGGGGGGCAGGGGAGGCATTTCTTACCCATTTCACAGGAGCGGCTCAAAGAAGCTGAGCATCTTGCCTGAGGTTGACAGCAAGTCACCCCAAGAGCTAAGGGAATGAAATGTGCTGAGCCTTGGTGTAGGGGTTCTCATTCCTGTCTGCACACTCAATCCTGGGGATGCTTCTCAGAAAGACTAATGCTCAAACCCACCCCAGGCAAAGAGCAGGGAACCTCTGGGGATGGGGCGCTGGCAGTGCTGGCTTGAAGCTCTTCAGGGCACCCCGATGTGTAGCCAGGGCTGAGAGCCACTGCGTTAGGGCCATGTGGTCCCAGACCAAATCCACATGTGCCACTTACGAGCTGCACCATCTTAAGCAGTTGGGCCTCAGTCTATGCATTTGTAAAATGGAATTTAGTAACAGCTTCCTAGAGTGCTCGATCTTTCCCTGTAATATTTATATGCTATGAGCAACACGAATCCAAAGGTCCCTTCTCACCTCAACCCCCTCCCTGACCCTCATGACTCTCTGTCGCCCTCCACCTGGCCATTGAATCCATCCCTTTTGGGGTCCTTCTCCTTCCCTCCTTCCCTCTCTCCCCATTTTTCAGCACAGTGCTTTTTCTTCTCCTTGCTCACATGTTCCCAGCCCCTTTCAAATGTTACCTTCTCCAGGAAGCCCTCCTAAATGGGCTGAGATCTCACTATCTCCCCTTCCTGAGCCATAATATTGAAATCTTTTTTTTTTTTGGTGTTAAAATACATATATCAAGTTTGCTATTTAACCATTTTTAAGTGTACAGTTCAGTGCCATTAATTGCATTCACCATGTTGTAGTACCATAATCACTATCACATAAATTTTTCATCACCCAAACAGAAACTCTGTACCTGTTTCTATGCAATAACTGCAATTTCTCGGATTCACTTTACATCTTGTCTCAATATTTTTTTTTTCATTTAAAAAATTTATTAAGGTATTATATGTGTACATAGCTTACCATTGCCCTCCCCCCCTCCCATTCATACCCTCCCTCCCCAGAGTTCTGTGTTCCTTGGTTGTACTTATATACATGCATACCAGTCCTTCGGTTGATCTCTTATCTCCCCCCAGGTCTCCTTCCCTCCCCGCTGTCATTTGACAGTCTGCTTGTTTTATGGCGACTATCTCAGGACCACATGAATAGAATCCGCTCCTCATTTGACAATCTGCTTGTTTTATGGTGACTATCTCAGGACCAAACAAATAGAATCCGCTCCTCTTCTGGTTCACCCTCCCTCCCCCCCCCCCAGGTTCCACCGCTTCCCTGGGGCACATGGCTCACCCGGGGCACATGGCCCCCCTGGGGCACTGGGGTCGAGAACGGGAGGCGCCGGGCCAGCTCCTCACTAGCACAGCAGGCGGGCTGGGACGGCTGTGGGCGGGGAGACCGAGCTCCAAGGAGTCTCGTTCCGGGCGGGAGCGGAACAGCTGTGGAAATGGAGGCCAAGCTCCGAAGCAGCCCCCTCCCTGGGCCCGGGGCAGAGCGAGCTCTGCTCTCAGTGGGCTTCCCTCACTGGAGGCGGTGGGTGTGGCGGCGGCGGCGGGTGCAGTGACAGTGGTGGCCCCCCTGTGGCTCCTCTTCCACTGAATTTTTAAAATCCACATGGGGGCATCGGCGCCCCTCCTTGGGGTCTTGGCAGAGGCTCTGGCTCGGCCCTGCGACAGCGGGCTTGACGGGCGAAGGGCTCGCCGGGGCCGTGAACAGAAGGCACCGCACCAGCTCCTCACCAGCACGGTGGGTGGGCTGGGAGGGCTGCGGGCGGGGAGACCGTGCTCAAAGGTGTCTCATTCGGGGAAGGAGCAGAGAGGCTGCGGACTCGGAGGCCAAGCTCTGAAGCTGCCCACTCCCTGGGCCCGGGGTGGAGCGAGCTCCGCTCTCTGTGGGCTTCCCTCACTCGCGGCAGGTGGCGGCGGTGGGTGCAGCGGTGACAGTGGCTCAATCTCCATTGTAGTTTCAAAATCCACAAGGCAGCAGCGGCAGAAGCTCCGGCCCGGCCATGCGGCGGTGGACAAAGGACTTGCCAGGGCAGCGAACTGAAGGCACCGCACCAGCTCCTCACCAGCACAGTGTGCTCGGAGGCCGGGCTGAGATGGCTGCGGGTGGGGAGACTGCGCTCAAAAGTGTCTCCTTTCCGGCAGGAGCAGAAGGCACAGCTGAGGCCCGGCATGGGCTCCCTTGCTCCCACGGCGGGCCGGCCGGGAAGGCTCACTCCCTGGGCCTGGGGCGGAGCGAGCTCTGCTCTCGGTGGGCTTCCCTCACTCGCGGCGGCTCCGGCGGGTCTGGTTCCACCATAGTTTTAAACTCCACATGGCGGCAGCGGCGCCTTGTTTTGTCTCTAGTTGTAGCCATCCCATTCCACCAGCTTTCCTGTGGGTCTGATGTGATCCCTTTTGATTTTAGCTGTTGTTTTTTTCCAAATTCTTGATGAGGTGGCAGCTTAGGAGACTCCCTAGGCTGCCATCTTGTTTCGTTCTTTTACCCTCGATAACTTTTAAGGAACATTTCTGAATTTTAAATGATGGACTTGGAAAAAGAAATATGGGGAAAACGAGACTTTTAATGTCTTCTTCAGAGAGCCGGCATCTATTGTACAGGCACCTTGTCTCAATATTTATGCTATATATTCCACATAAAGAGAATCACCCAGCATCTGTCCTTGCGTGTCTGTCTTTGTTTGCTTAGCATAATGTCTTCAAGGTTCATCCATGTTGTACCCAGTATCAGAATTTCATTTCTTGTTATGGCTGAGGGCTATTTCATTGTATGGATAGAGCACATTTTGCTTATTCATTCATTGATTTTTCACAGAGAGGAAGGGAGAGGGATAGAAAGTTAGAAACGTTGATGAGAGAGAAACATTGATCAGCTGACTCCTGCACCCCCCACTGGGGATGTGTCTGCAACAAAGGTACATGCTCTTGACCGCAACTGAACCCAGGACCCTTCAGTGCACAGACCGACGCTCTATCCACTGAGCCAAACGGGTTAGGGCTCATTCATGTGCTGATGACACTCGGGTTGCTTCTCCCTTTTGGTTATTGTGAATGATGCTTCTATGAACATCAGAATAAGGTATCTGTTTGTGTCCTGCTCTGGACCAGGCTTTTAAAGACAAAGTCATAAATTGACTTGTGTTGTTTTTAGGTCATTGTGTGTGTAAATTCTTTCTCCTCCACAGACTGTATCTTAAACTTGTCCTGTGCCCCTCAGCACTGTCGGGCCCGTGGTTCCTCAGGGAATGTGTGCTGATTGATCGAGTGTGACATCCAGGTAGGAGGGAGGTGATGAGTTGGCCACAGGCCATGTCCTGGACCAGCCTCTAACAGCCAGGCCGATTCCAGCCCAGTTTCTGGGTTGAGGGAGGCTGGAGAGAGGTGAAGGGGAGCCATCCGAAGTCCAGGAGTGGCACCCTCTACCTAATGTTGATTTGGTTTCTCCGTGAAAGAGACACACACTTCTAGGTTTTTATTAAGACTCCTGCCTTGGAGCATGAACTTAACCACCTTTTCAACACCCCCTGCAAGTTCCCACCCGTCAGGCTGAGTCACAGCTCCCAACTTTTGTTCTAGCAGTTCTCCCTTCCCAGAATTCCCTTTCCCCTTTCCCCCTCTGGCTGCCTGCTACTCACAGGTCAAGGCTGAAACGCTGCCTCCAGGAAGCCTTCCCGTACCCTGTATCTGCGTCAGTTGCCCTACTTTGAAGTACCTACAGCATCTGTACTTAACCCATGTTTGGCAGTACGATGAGTTATAATTGCTGACTCACTTCTAGTCTCCCCCGTGCCCACCTACCACCCCATATAAGGCATTCCTGAAGGTCTTTCTTCTCTGTGCTGCTCATCGGAGGCACACTGCCCAGCACTCGCACGCCCTCGATAAGGATCTGTGTAATAAAGGAGTATGACTATAAAAGATCTCCGAGTTTGGTGTTTAACTGTTGTTTTTATTTGCTTTTTCAAAAAAGTAATATATCCACATGATCCAAAAGTCACTCTCTCCTTAGCCACCCACATCCCCTCTCCTTTTCACCCTGTTCAGCTCTGTTTCCCTCCACTTTGTAATATATCTTGAAGATAATTCTGTCATCACATGAAGACTGTCCCATTTTCCCATACAGCTGTGTAAATTCATTGTTTAGATAGATCGTCATTTCTTGAACCAGGGCTCTCCCGGGGACATTTAGGTTGTTTCCAACTCTTCGCTAATGCTAGCAAGGCTTCCATGAATTATCTTATCCTCATGTCACTTGCGGCATGTATGATCTACAGCAGTGGTCGGCAAACTGCGGCTCGAGAGCCACATGCGGTTCTTTGGCCCCTTGAGTGTATGGCTCTTCCACAAAATACCACGTGCAGGCACACACATACAATGAGATTGAAACTTCGTGGCCCATGCACAGAAGTTGGTTTTCAGCTCTCAAAAGAAATTTCAATCGTTGTACTGTTGATATTTGGCGCTGTTGACTAATGAGTTTGCCAACCACTGACCTACAGGACAGCTCAGCGAAACTGCTGCGTCAAAGAGGATGTGGATGTGCAAGTGTGGAAGGAGGGTGATTGCTATCCACGGAGGTGGCTAATGGCTGTTAAAGATCTGGTGGTTTGGATAGTTTGCCCATCAGACACTCATCTAGAGGCAACTGAGTGACTCCCAGGAAGAATGTTGATCCAGGTTGTCTTCGATCAGCTTATCGGATTGTTAGCAGCAGCATTCTCAGCGTCACCATCATCGTGGTCATTGCCCCCATCATTGTGGTCGCTGTTGTCGTCGTCATCATCATCATCATCATCATCATCATCATCATCTAAAAGCCCTTGAGATACATTGTGTAAGTGACAGTCTGCCAGGCTTTCCAGGGAACAGACACCACCTATCTCCTCAGGGAACTTCTGCTCCCAGAACCCACCGACTCCATCTGTCCGGGGTCCGCAGGGCTCAGCGACCTCAGGCAGGAAACAGGAATGTGTGTCAGACGTCACATGAGGGTGAGCTGAGCAAGGTGGTGAGAGGCAGAGTCATTCAGGGGCCACTGGAAGCGGAGCCTGAGAGGTGGTCCCGGGAAGCAGGAGCGAGGGAACAAGGAGGCTGTGACAGGGAAAGAGGAAGGGCCCTATCTGAGTTGCGGCCGCAGGGCCACTGCTGTAGGCAGGGACATCCCGAGAAGGGGACAGGCTGTTTCCTAAAGGGCCCATCTCTAACTGACCGGAGGTGCCCCCTGCACTTCCAGTCTGTGAGCTGAACCAAATGGGCTGCTGGGATGTTGGGGAGAGTTGGGGGTTTGAGGGGGGAAAGCAGCTGCCTCAAGGAGGCATGAGTCTGGGCTTACACAGGAGGGCTCACCACAGGGGGCTGAGGCCAGACCTGTGCCCAGGAGATGCAATGCAGGGAACAGGGGCAAATGCATTAGACCAATGTTAGAGGGGAGTAATACCTGGGAGGGCAGCCAGCTCATTGCCCATCAACCCGGAAGCCTCTGGAAGAGTGAGCAAGCCACAGGAGCTGAGATTTATGGGTCTAGGATGAGAAATCAACCTTGGCTCCAAAGCATTTCTCTTTGTTTCTCATAACACAGCAACGAGGAGTCTTCCTTCTGTCAGGGATGCCATGATAGTAGATGGTGTCTCAATTCAAGTATGTGACCACGTTCTACACTGCTCCCAGCCCAAGTCCCTCCCACTGCTGCCCAAAGACAATGACATGTGACATTATCCCCTCATGGCTGAGATCCTCAGGGGATGGCACCTTGTGGTGGCTCAGAGGGATCTTTAGAGAAGCTCAATTCCTAAATTTCTTTTTAAAAAATATTTTTAATTGATTTCAGAGAGAAAGGGAGAGGGAGAGAGGGGTAGAAACATCAATGATGAGAGAGATTCATTGATTGGCTGTCTCCTGCATGTCCCCCATTGGGGATTGAGCCCCCAACCCAGACACATGTTCTGACCAGGAATTGAACTGTGACCTCCTGGTTCATAGGTCGACACTCAACCGCTGAGCTATGCTGGCCAGGCCAATGCCTAAATTTCAATTAAGAATTGCATTTGGTTGCTAGTAAGAGAGACTCAAAATGATAACATCTTGCCTGGTTGGTACTGCTCAGTTGGTTGGGTGTCATTCTGTTCATCTAATGGTCACCAGTTCAATTCCTGGTCAAGCACATGCCCAGGTAGTGGGCTCAATCCCCAGTATGGGGCATGCAGTAGGAGCCGATAGATATTACACTCTCACATTGATGTTTCTCTCCTCTCCTTTCCTCTCTCTCTAAAAATCAATAAACTATTCTTTTTTAAAAAAGAAAAAAGACAACTTTATGAAGTAGACTTTTCTTCCTCCAAAGTAAAAAAAAAAAAAAAAAAAAAAGTCTGTAGACAAGCCAGTCCAGAGTTGCTCTGACAAATCCACGAAGTCGTGTTGTAGCCATGTCCCAGGCACCTTCCAGCTTCCTTCCTTCCTTCCTTCCTTCCTTCCTTCCTTCCTTCCTTCCTTCCTTCCTTTCCTTTCCTTTCCTTCTTTCTTTCTCCTTAACTGAGGATATTTTTCCATTGATTTTTAGGAAGAGTGGGAGAGAGAGGAAAAGACAGAGAGAAACACCAGTTTGAGAGAAACCTATGGATTGGTTGCCTCTGTATGAGCCCCAACTAGGGCCCTGGCTGAGGAGGAACCAGCAAACAAGATACATGCCCTTGACCGGAATTGAAACTGGGACCCTTTGGTCTGCAGGCCGACACTCTATCCACTGAGCCAAACCAGCTAGGGCCAGCTTTCTTTTAAAACAAACAAACAAATAAACAAACAAACATGTTTTTATTGATTTCAGAGATAAAGTGAGAGGGGGAGAGTGAGAGAAGCACCAATGGTCAGAATCATTGATCAGCTGTCTCCTGTGTGCCCCCAACTGGGATCAAGCCCAAAACCTGGGCATGTGCCCTGACGAGGAATCAAACTGTGACTTTCTGAGCCACACAGGCTGGGCTCCTTCCAGCTTTCTGTTTCTCCATCCTTTACATGGGTTTTCATCTTTATGAATACCTCACTGTCCAAGGTGGCGGCTGGAAGGATTGTGAGAGGGCAAAATGCGCCTGTTAGCGCAATCAGGATCCTTTACTTCCCCTGAACCCCAGCCCACCCCATCCCCAAAGATGTAGCATCAGCCACCCCATTCTGAAAGGAGTATGGAAAATGTTTGTCACTTCCAACAAACAGCAGTATAAAGGGAAGAAGAGGAGGGCGGACATGAGATGGCAACCAGCAGCTTTAATATGGGGCTCAGAGCTCCCCTGGACCCCAAAGGAACTGGTTCTGAACCTGGGTGGACAGAGTACCTGGGCTGAAACTCCACCTGCTCAGCTTTCAAATGGTGGTGGTGAGGAAGGTGATGGTGCTGCACGGGGTGCTAGTGGTTTCAGGCAAGCGGCCCAGGTGACAGCAGTCCCATTTGGGAAGCCCAGAGCCTCTGCCCAGAGGAAAGCAGGCTGTGGCTGTCGGTCCTGCTTGAAGCCTCTCTATGACTTAGCCATATGAGCTCTTGCTATTTTCCTCTGGCCTGGGCAGGGGACATTCAGACTTTCAGGGATCCGTGGTACCCTGCCCGTGAAGTGGCCCTGTCAGAAGGTGGCAAAAAGAAGGGGAAGGATAAAGGTCGGACAGCTGCATCCCCATAAGAGTTTGATTCCCCCCAGAAGAATCAACCCAACCCCTATCAATGCCCAGTCCTGATTTAACTGACCTCAGTGGAGGTGAGGGAGGGGACTTGAGGGTCTCTCGCCCTCCCGCTTTCAGGGGAGGGCTCAGGGCAGGGTCCTGAGGTGGGGCCTCGACTGCCTGACAGAGGCAGCCCCTTCCTGACCGCTGAGAATCATGATGGAGGTGGGGGCGCCTACCCACTCGTGGGGTAAAGTCTCCGTTTTCATGCTTCTTGCACAAGACTTAGTGCTCACCACCGTCCCTGGTGCTTAAACATTAACCAGAGCCCAGTCAGGCGGTGCTCTGGGGGCATTGGCCCCACCAGGCTCTGAGGACTGCCCTCCGCAGAGCAGAGCTGCTGATGTGGACTTCAGTGCCCTCTGCCCAGGGCCTCTGCCCAGCTCCCACTCCCTGGGCCCTACACGTAACAACCCTTTGGCCTTGGTCTGTCTCTTAGACCCCATCCACCAATGCTCTGAGCTGCTTTTAGCATAAAAGTGCCAGGTTTGTCCGCAGAATGCAAGGGGGATGAGGAGACGAAGGGGGAAGCTGGGAATTGGCACGGCCATGTCTGTAGGCCTGGCCTGGACACCTGTGTGCCTTAGGCAAGTGAGAGAAGCCTTTCTGGGACTCATCTGTGAAGTGGGAATAATTGGATGGATTAATGGATGGATAGATGGATGGGTGGATGGATAGATGGATGGGTGGATGGATAGATAGATCTAGAAGCTTTCCAAGTCTAAAGTGAGATCATGAGCATTTATAAATTGCTGAAGGTAGGGAATAGTGCAAGAGAATGTTTAACTACCTCCTGGCGTGGCTTCCTGTATCAGCATTTGGACAGCCTCACATGCTGAGTGATGACATTCTAGCTCTAAGTCTTGGACGCCAGGAATGTCATGGCTGTAGCTTAGTTAGGGTTTTGCAATCATTCAAAAGTTTCTGAGACTTTCAACACTAATCTTTAATATTGGGAATTGCCCAAAATCTTTTTGAAAGGTCATTTTGTCACTTTTCAAATATGTTAAGTACTTTTCAGTTAAAAATACATATCTTAGAAATTATTAAAATTATATTATAGAGTGTATTTTAATGAGACATTTATAATGTGTTAAGACTTATTTTGAGGTTTTCCAGTATAACCACTACTTATTATTTAAGGAAAAACATGATTCGTTGGACAAATTAAAAATGACACGTTATATCATGTTTAAACTAAGGGTTGAAAGTGTTTTAAAGTGGATTGATGTTGATTTATACATTAGAACATCAACAATTGTCAGGAACTGTTTTAGGACGCGATGTGTGGAATCCTTACATTCCATTTCAGGGGAAATCAGCGGGTCCCGGTCACCCCTGGCTAGTGTGGTTTCTACGTGATGAGAGCAATGTTTTCTTTCTTTCTTTTTTTAAAAAATACATCTTTATTGATTTCAGGGAGGAAGGGAGAGGGAGAGAGAGAAACATCAATGATGAGATAGAATCATTGATTGGCTGCCTCCTGCATGCCCTCAAGCTCCCAACCCAGGCATGTGCCCTGACCAGGAATTGAACCGTGACCTCCTGGTTCATAGATGGATGCTCCACCACTGAGCCATGCCTACTGCGCAGAAAGACATTTTCTTAAGGTCTCTGTCCAACCACCTGGTACGACTGTGCATGAAAGCAAAGCCAAATTGGAAAGGACCAGCCCTTTCTCATTTCGTTTAATAGTATTTTTGAAGAATACAAGACACCTTGTGCTTTAAAATAGTTTTGATCAGATGAATGCAACTGAGGGGCCTGGAGATGAGCACTTTGAGGCCATTGTTGGATTCTTATGCTTCAGTCCCAGTGTTTTTCCCCCCCTTTTCCTAAGGATGGAACCAGCCATCGGGATAGATCTCAGACAGTAAGTGACAACATCTAAAAACTATTCAAAGTTGTTGAATGGTCAAAAAATTCTCACCAACTGTCACGTGTGGCCGAGTGAGCAGCTGACCCCCCCAGAGGCTGAGTCACGAGAACCACACATTCACTCTGCAAGCATTCACTTCCCTGGGGAAGCTGGGGAGGAGGCTTTTCAATTGGTTTCAACTTACTTTTGAATAGCTAATATGGCTAGGTGGTTTATTTATTTATTTATGTAAACAGAAGACATTCTTTTTCCAAAATATATTTTTATCGATTTCAGAGAGGAAGGGTGAGGGGGAGGGAGAGAGAAGCATCAATGATGAGAGAGAATCATAGATCGGCTGCCTCCTGCACACCCCGCACTGGGGATGGAGTCCACAACCCAAGCATTGGGAATCCAGGAGTGACCTCCTGACTCATACATAGGTCAATGCTCAACTGCTGAGCCATGCTGGCTGGGCATGGCTGGGGGTTTTAAATGCAGAAACTGTAAGAGCAAAGTGGAGTTGCTGGGTCAGAGTGAATGCGCATTTATAATCTCAATAGCTGCTGCTAAGTTGTTCTCAGAGGGGTTGGTTCCAATTTCCATGCTCAGCAGGAAGACCTGAGTGCTGTTTCTACACATCTTTGCCAAGTAACGTTTGATCCTGGCCAATCTGATACGTGGAAGTGATATGTCAGTGCTAATTTAAATGTGCAATTGTCTTATTGTAGGTGAGGTTGGGCATCTTTTCAAATGTTTAAGAATCATTTGAATATCACCCTAGCTGGTTTGGCTCAATAAATAGAGCATTGACCTGTGGACTGGGTGGCCCTGGGTTCGATTCTGTTCAGGGGCACATGCCCAGGTTGTGGCCGATCTATGATTCTATCTCACCATTGATGTTTCTATCTCTCTCTCCCTCTCCCTTCTCCTTTGAAATTAATAAAAATGTATATTTTTTAAAAAGAGTCATTTGAATTTTTTCCCCTGTGGTTTGTCTGTTGATATTCTTTGCTTTCTATTGAGGGTTGCAGGTTTCTTCTTATTGATTGGTAGGAGTTTTTTATATGTTAGGGAAATTTGCTGTATGTTTTGATATTAACCAAAAATACTCATCCAAGTTTGTTGTTTGTCCTTTGGTTTTGTTTATGATAGCTTCTGCATTCAGAAGTAAAAAAAAAAAAAATTGTTTGGAGTTGAATTTATCAAGCTTCTATTTTATGGTGTCTAGGTTTTGTGTCATAATCAGAAAGTCCTGCTGACTGAAGGGTCCTGGCTTTGATTATGGTCAAGGGCACATACCCACCTTGGGGGCTCCATCCCCAGTAGGGGATGTGCAGGAGGAAGCCAATCAATGATTCTCTCCCATCATTGATGTTTATATTTCTCTTTCCCTTTTTCTTCCTCCCTGAAATCAATAAAAAAATATATTTTTAAAAAAGGCCTCCTGATGAGGAAAGTATTTTTAAATATAGTTTTATTGTTGTTAGTATTACATATGTTTCCCATTTTTCTCCCCTGGTCTCACTCCTCCCAGTCCCTCGCCACCCTCCCCCAGGTCTTCACTATCCTATTGCCTGTGTCCGTGAGCTATGCATGTCTACACTAATAAAATAAAAAGATGCAAATTGACCATATCTTCATGAAAGCCCATCTGCCAATCAGGAGTGAGTATGCACATCAACCCAACAAAGATGGCAGGCTAATTTGCATACACAGGCGCGGAGTGAAGACTGAAGACTGAAGAGGCTTGGCTTCTCTGCTGAGGCCTGAGTGAAGAAGGCCTGGGTCCTGGGTACCAGAGGAACAGTGCCAGCAGCCAGGGTAAGGAAGGCCTATTGCATGAATCTTTGTGCAATGGGCCTCTAGTAAGTATATAAGTTATTTGGCTCATCTCTTCCTTGGTTTATCTCTTAGGAAAGTAATTATTTAATTTATTAACATTGAAAGGAAATGAGATGGCGATAGATGCCATCACCCCCCTTAACAAAAAATCCCAGGTTCAGAGACCATGAGAGACCTGGGCTTTCACAGGCCTGGGGGCTGGTAGAAGCTGACTTCCTCAGCCACTGCATTGAACAAGCGTGAAGACTGAGTGGGGCCCGGAGGAGGAAGCTCCACGCAGGGTTGGTGCAGAAGCAGCTCACCTGCCTTCCCTTCGGGGACAATGCTCAGGCACCCCCAGGTGGAGGGGAAGCTCAAGCGGGGTCCTGTTTCTGCAGGCTTCACCCCCTCCCTGACTGCTGGAAGGAGAGGAGAGGCTGGCCAAAAGGGAGGAGGGAGGCAGATCCTCCGGGGGGGGGGGGGAGTTGTCTGAGCCCACAGTGGGAGGGAGGGCAGACAGTGGGGGAAGCGCTGGCGCTGTCTGTCCCACCATCTCCTCTGGCCCCACTGTCTCCTGCAGCCCCTTCCCTGACAGAATGCAACCCCCAGGCCCACATCCTCCTCCTGAGCCTAGTCCTGTGGCTCATGTTAACATCTGCACTGCTGAGGGACCTAGGAGCTCAGGTGCCGAAACGTCGGGGCCTGTCCCACCAGCAGGGTCCTTCCAGGCTGCACGGGTCGCAGCAATGTGTTCCCACGGCCCTACGGTTTCCTAAAAACTGCCATTTTGAATTATTTCTCTAAGAGTGCCGCTCAGGAATTGTTTGAGCTTCAGGTCCCATACACCACTGCTGACCTACATGTAAGCAGCTCTAATGGTGGGATGGCAGGCAAGCTAGAAGCAACCTTTTTTGGGGGTCTGGGGACCTTCCTGCTGGCTCCCAAATCACATCAGGTTAGTGTGATATTGGCTCAGGCAAAACCCAGCAGGGCAATGCTGGCCTTTGGTCCCCGAGCCTGGCCTGCAGTACTCACTTTGCTGAGAGGACGAAGGAATGAGCGAGTGAACGGCATGCCCAGACTCTGCCAAAAGGGCGAGGAGCAGGTAGGCAACTCTCGGCTGCTTACCTGCCTCCGACCCTTCTCAGAGGAGCCGGGGGTGAGAGCCGCCCATGCAGCCGGGAGCTGCTGGCTCCCTCCTCCTCCAGCCCTGATCAGCAGCACTTCCTCTTGGCTTCAGTTCGAGGTGCAGGTGCCCCTCGGTCACGGGGCGGGTGGGAGGGGTGGGAGGCGGCCCAGGGCCTGTGTGTTTATTCCCCCGGGCCTGAGTGAGCAGGTGGCGTCTTTGAGTGAGAAGTGTTCTGAGGTCGGGTGTGTGTGTTGGGAGGATATGTGGGGGATGGTGGACGTCTCTGAGAGGGAAGGAGATGGGGAGCAGCGCCCCTCTGTCCACATACACGCTCCACCTGCCTCCTCCCACACGCTTTCGGGTGGGGTTCCCCTTCTTCCCTTCCTGCCTGCCACCCCTGTGCCATCCAACCGGTCCCAACCAACCAGCTGGTCCAGGTACTCTCTGACGCGTGTGGCCCGGACCTCAGTTCTGCTTCCTGGGGTTCTCGGATGGGATCAGCCTCTCCTGTGCCCCGTTCCTCCTTCTCTCCAAGCCCCGTAATTCCTGCTCCCACATCCGGTCGGGAGTGCCTTCCTGGCGGGATGGTGCCTCCTCCTTGGACTGGGAGCTCTCTGTTCTCCAGCGGCTGCTGCCGTTTAGGGGGCAGCATCCAGGCCGAGAGCAGACTGGTGGCTGCCAGAGGGGAGGCGGGCTGGGGGGCTGGGAGGAAGAGGTGAAGGGATTAAAAAATGCAAATTGGTGGTTGCAAAATAGTTAGTCACATGTACGGTGCCAGGTGGGGACTGGAACTATTGAGGGGAGCACTGTGTAAAGTTTCTGATTGTCTAACCACTGAGCTGTGGGAGGCGGGCCAGGGCCCTGTGTGTTTATTCCCCCGGGGGAATGGGATGGAAGGGAAATTGTGACTGAAAAATAGGAAAAGAGAAGAGGGGCCGGGCGGAGCCTGTCACTCTCAGACAGGGATCTGGGGAGAGTGGAAATGGGGGGCTGTTACAGAGACCCAGAGGGGGTCTGCATCAGCATATGGGTTTTCACCACCCCCCTTTGTTTCATTGAATTATTTTAGAGGGGGATGATTGGGGGGAGAGAGAGAGAGAGAGAGAGAGAGAGAGAGAGAGAGAGAGAGAGAGAAAGAGAAAGAGAGAGAGAGAGAGAGGAATATCAATGTGAGAGTGATACATTGGTCGGTTGCCTCCCACACTTGTCCTGAATGGGATCAAACCTGTGACCTTCCAGGGCCTGGGACGATGCTCCAACCAGCTGAGCCCCCCCCCCCCCCCCCGGCCAGGGCCCCCCTCTTTTTTTAATGGATAAATTGTTACTAGGTTATACTTTAACACGCCTCAGCATTCCAAAGGTGCCGGAGTGCTGCCGAGATTTAAGTTCCCAGCCCCGTCCTCTCTCCACGCCGACCCCTCCTTCCCCGGAGCATTCTCACCGCCACCCCCTCCGCGTGGCATGGGGGGAGTGGCTAGGTCCCTGCGGGCTCAGACTTTCCTTTTTGTTAGAAAAAGTGGGGTGCAACCCCTTCAGGAAACAGGCAGCATCGTTCCCGCTGACAAACCGCATGCCTCCCTCGTGATGCAGCGAGTCTCAGGTCCAAGTTCCTCCCAGCGGCAGCACACGTGACTGCTCCTCTCCAGGCCGCATGATGCTCAGCGCCGCCGCGAGGACCAGAGTCAACCCCGGAAAGACCCAGAACACCCCGGGAGGCAGGCGGGATGAATCAGTGGCTCACCTTTGCACAGTGATGAGAGTGAACACAGACCCCACACGTGCCACTGCAGGAGGCCCGCGGAGAACGGGCACGCTTCTCCCCAGTGTTAGCACAGCGGCGATGAGTCCACAGTGTTAGGGGTCAGCGACCGGTGGCCGTTTGGGGGTGAGGGAGGGGCAACGAGGGGGAGGTATGCGAAGTGCTGTCGGTCTCCACCTGGGCTTGGACCCTGAAGTCCCCGTGCCTGTCCAGGGATTATGCTACACTAGAGTTGAGGACCCACCAAAAAATGGGGGTGACATGGTAGCAGAGGGGGAGCATCGTGTCTGAGAAGCAAGGTGAGCCCACAGGGCTGAGGGGTTGGATGATCAGCCCCCAAATGGCCTTCCCAGCACGTGGGCCTGCGCCGGGCTGGGGAAGCGGAGGGGATGGTGCATCACACCCAGGATTTGAGCCCACAGCCTTTCTGATCCGCCCAACAGGTGCCACGGGCCTCAGTTCTCTAGGGAACCAAGCGGAGCAGGACTTGGCCCTGCTCTCAGGAGGTGCACAGCCTGGCGGGAGAAAGAGGCAGCATGTAGAGAAGCAGTCAGCACAAAACAGGTTACATGCCAGCGTGTGCCCGTGCACAGAAGCCCGGAGGAGGAGGCCTCCGACGTGAGCTGGGAGATGGCACATGAGAGTCAAGGCCTGAAGGGCCGCCAGGAAGCACAGGTGAGCAGAGGGGCCCCCACCCAAGGGCCCAGGCAGGGGCCCAGCTGTGCAGAGGCTGGGGGTCGGGTGGGCAGGGGACATGGTACCTCGAAACTATGTTTCCTCTAGAGCATCACGTTTGTGCAGGACAGTGGGGAGGCAGAGGCGAGACACATGGGCAGGGCAGGGGGCAGGGGACGGGGCCGCCCCAAAGAGCTTGGCTTACCTCGCTCAGGAGTTTGGGCAGCACCAGACTTCCTTCCTGACTCCTTCTCCCCCTCTCTCCCTCCCTACCCTGCTTTCCCTTCCTCCCTTCCTCTTTTTCCTCCACTTTAAAACCTAAAATAATTTTGAGATATGCACAAACCAAGAAGGTAGAGCAGTGAAGACAGGAACTTGGCCGATCCCCATTTTCCCAGGGCTCCTCGGGGGACCTGACATTCAGTAGCTGCTCAGAACACGTTTAGTGATGACTTGGGTCCGGGGAGGCATGCATCCTGCAGGGACGGCATGGGCAAGGCAGGCAGGGGACTGACCCTCTCAGGTTCTCTATAACTAACCAGTCACAGTCCCCGGGCAACTGCCGTGGCCGGGAACTGCTGCAGAGATGCCGAACCTTGGGCTGAGGGAGGGATTCTGGGAGGGCTGCCTGGCGTGAGTGGTGCAACACTAAGACGTGGAGGTCACAGCAGGAACTAGTCCCAGGGAAGGTTTCAGATCGGGGGACAGGATTCAGTGAGGCCCAGAGGCAGGGGTGGGGTTGGGGTTTGGGTTGGATTTGAGGACAGAGAGCTTTAGGAGAGAGGAGGCGGCTGCAGACCAGAGTAGAGGCCTGTTCTGATGGCTGAGTAAGCATATGGGGCTTTGGCCTGAGGACAGCGGATTTCAGCGAGATAGAGTGTGCTGTGATGCATTTTGTAGCAAAGAGAACGAATCCAGGGAGGCAGGAAGATGGGAGACACGCAGGGGAGAGTCTGTCACCCCAAGAGACTGGAGGGAGAGGGGTCCAGGCAAGGGCAAAAGGAACAGGGCGAGGAGCAGGGTTCAGGGAGTCCTCAAAGGCAGACTGGCCTCAGGGCTGCCCTGGCTCGATGCTGGCTCGTCCCCTTGCCCTCTCTGCCAGCCTGCTCCCTCCCCTCTCAAGGGCTCGCCCCAGCCCTGGCTGTTGGTCTCTGGACTTCCCTCTTGGTCCCTTCTCCTCCCTCCGCTCCCTAGTTCGTAAGGACGTAAGGACGCAGGCACCTTTCCTGCCTGGCCCCGGGTCGGCGGCTGGCCCAGGAATGCACAAATCCTCCCCCCGTCACCTGCTCCGGCCATTCCTGCCCGGAAATCCCCGGCAGACCCTGGATCGGCAGCTCGCACTCCGTTTCCCTTTCTCTCACCTGGGTCTTCTGCCAGGGCCTGCCCGCCCTTTCCTTCCTCCTCGGTGCTCTCATCTTCTTATTTTTTTTTTTTAAACAATGATTTCAGAGAGGAAGGGAGAGGGAGAGACAGAAATACCAATGATGAGAGAGAATCATTGATCAGCTGCCTTCTTGCACGCCACACACTGGGGATCAAACTTGAAGCAACCCAGGCATGTGTCCTGACAGGGAATTGAACCATGACCTCCTGGATCATAGGTTGATGCTTCACCACTGAGCCACACTGGCTGGGCTCATCTTTTTTCTGAAGCTGCAGCTTCTTTGAAAATCTTCCCACCCTTCCAGCACCCCCCAACCCCCACGAGTGTGCACAAGTGCGTGCCTCCAGCGTGCGTCATTCACACGGACACCCTCAGTTCTGTGACCCAGGCAGGAGGTCCCCTGACCCTGACACGGATGCTGAGGCTCACGTCCAGGTGAGTACAGAGCCTGGTCCCATTTGTTCACCCCAAACCCGGGCGCCCCGGGCTGCCCAGTAGACATCTGTTGGGAGGAAGAAGGTGGCAGATGCAGGTGCTGCAAAGCCTCTCCAGGAAGGACTCGCTGCCCAGTGGCGAGGAGTGTGGTGAGCCCCTGGTCCCACTGGTCAGCCTCTTTGGGGGCCCCAGGCTGGGACGAGGGTGAGCAGGGTGAGGGGCCTGGCTCTCAGGATCGGGCAGGCACCGCCTTCCATTCTGTGCTTGGTGCATCGCTCTCTCTGCTCCCTGGCCTGGCCTTGGGTCTGGTGGCCAAGTACAGCAGTAGGTCCGGGGCCTTGCCATTTCGACGCGGCTCCGCCAGGGCTCCCTCCAGGGCGTCTGTGCTCTGGAGCGCTCCGTTGGGCAGGCAGAGAACTGTCAGATCTGCCCGGTCTTGCTCCTGCCTGTTTCCCTGCCGGGAAGTCACTTCCCAGTGGCCCTGGCCGTGCCCAGCCTCAGCCCAGCAGCGGCTTCCCGGGAACCTGACCTGACAGGCAGGCGCAGCCAGATTACAAAGGGATCCACACCCCTGTGAGCTCCGACGGCCCGGCCCGAGCCCAGTGCCGGCACACAAGGTGCTGGGGAAATCCCTGAGGCCCTGGCTGGTCTGGCCCAGTGGATAGAGCATTGGCCTACAGACTGAAGAGTCCCGGGTTTGATTCCAGTCAAGGGCACATGCCTGGGTTGTGGGCTCCATCCCCACTATGGGGGCAGCCCATCAATGATTCTCTCTCATTGATGTTTCTCTCTCTCTCCCTCTCTGAAACCAACAAAAACATATTTAAAAAAGAAATCCCTGAGGATGGCCGAGTCCCCGGATGTCTGAGCATCTGCTGGAAGGCCAGGGAGTATCTGTGTGGAACTTGCCAGACGCCTCCAGTTGGAGTTCCCACGGCACCCTGGAAGGAATCACGAGGCGGAAAGAGCTATTTCCACGGTTTAAACAGTCTCAGAGAGTTTATGCTTTTGGGTGAGACGAGGCCACGCAGGGTACTTGAAATCTGAGCCTTTGCTTTTGGCAGGGACGGTGTCAGAACGGTGTGGAAACACTGGCTTATCTTGAGGTGAGCAATTGGCAGCTGCACAGAAACATGTTTTTGCTGGGCAGAATGAGGCGGGGGAGAGGAGTGGGAAGGTCCATGGCGTTGGACTCTCACACAGGATGCCCTCAGGCAAATCCCCTTCATCTCTGAGCCTCGGTTTCCCAATGGTAAAGTGGGATCTAGCATGTCCTGTCCTGGGGGTGTTCATGAGACAGTAATGTAAAGAGTCCACTATAGATTCTAGCCCTGAGCAGAATGGCAGTCACTGTTACCATCAACTAATGCCTGTGAAAGCCTTTTAAAACATGGAGTCATTGCCAAAACCGGTTTGGCTCAGTGGTAGAGCGACGGTCTGTGGACTGAAAGGTCCCGGGTTCGATTCCGGTCAAGGGCATGTACCTTGGTTGCGGGCACATCCCTGGTAGGGGGTGTGCAGGAGGCAGCTGGTCAATGTTTCTCTCTCATTGATGTTTCTAGCTCTCTATCTCTCTCCCTTCCTCTCGGTAAAATATCAATAATATATATATATATATATATATATATATATATATATATATATATATATATATTAAAACATGGAGTCGCTGGGCCAGGAGGTGTCCTTGGTGGCGACTGGGCTAACGGCCTCCATGGACCAGGTCGGACAGAGGCGGCTCATTTTGAGGATGAGCGAGGACTCCAATTCTGAGGCTGCAGCAAACAGGGACGAGAGCTGGGCCAGCGTCCTGGGAGACAGGAACAAGCTGGCAGGGTCAAGGGCACTGAGCATCCTCGGGGTCTCAGCCCAGCAGAGCCTGGCGGGGAGTGTGAAAATCCATCGCACTTTAGCGTTAGGGTTTGGTCAGTGCTTCAGGGTATTCGTGTCTGGCAGCCTTAGGGATGTCGCATGCAAACGTGCTGCTCCTGGACCTCCAGGAAGACCGGCAGACCTGCCATCTTAGAAAGAAGACTGTTCCCTTCCAGGCGGCGGAGGTGGCATGTGCAGCCTGTGCACGGTCTCCTGTGCTGTGCAGTTCACATCCATGGATGGAAAAAAGACTAGCAGGAAACACACCGAGGTATTTCTCACTACCCTTTTGTTCATGGGTGGGGAGGCGGATAACCAGCAACTTACACTTTCTCCGTGGCTTGATGACGTCGGCGGATGGAGGAAGTCAACAAAGATTTAAAATGTATTGTCCTCAGAGTCCATTTAACTTGAGGATGAGGTTCTAGACCAGCCGTGGGCAAACTACGGCCCGCAGGCCGGATCCGGCCCGTTTGACTGTTCCTTCCGGCCCGCGGAGCCGAAAGAGCAGAGGGTTCTCTTGCTCTCCCCTCCGCTCCTTCACCAGCAGCCCAAGATGAGAGTGCCAGCATGGTCAGGTTGCTTTTGTTCCGGCCCTCCGGTCCAGTGTAAGAACCCATTGCGGCCCTCGAGTCAAAAAGTTTGCCCACCCCTGTTCTAGACTCAGCATTTTCCGATGAGTGAGAATCTGCCACCAGCACATGGTTTCTAGAACGCAGTGAAAGAATCCCTTTCAGGTGGGGAGTGGGAGGCCCAGGAAGCCCGAAAGGCCATCTCAGACTCTCGCTTACCCTTCTTTCCCACACAAGGAGGGGCGCATGGAGATGAGGGTCCCGCTCCCTGCCAGCACCGTGCTCAGGAGAGCTGGAGGCCTGGAGAAGGCCTGTGGAAAGCGGTTTCTGCGCTGTAACACCAGGCCCAGCTCCTCACTCTGGGGAGGAAGGATCTTTGATAATCTGCTAACGTTTGTGGGTAGCACTCTCATCTCTTTTTTGAGCTTCCTCTCCACTTCCAGACAAACCTTCTTGTTTACCCGTGTCCAGGTGACCTTTAATGACCTCACTGGTCCCAAGCCTTACATCTCCCCAAATTGTCTTCTCTCACCTCCTTCCCCACTGGTATGGCTCCCTCACTGCACTGTTCTTAGCAAAGCATGCTGCCTACTAATTCACAAAGCACTGTAAAGGACCCTCCCCCGATCATAAAATAAGAGGTTAATAAGAGCTGTTTTACAATGGAATTCACTCTCTGGAGAAGTCAGTGTAGCTAAGCCAGAACCCAGAGCTGGAATCAGAAGGTCTTGCCTCTAGACCATTGGCTAACTTTGGGCAAGCTGCACTCTCTCTGAGCCTCAGATTCCTCACCTGGGGAAGCATAACAGGCCCTAAAAGTTGCCCTCCCTCTTTTTTTCTTTCCCAAATCAGTTCACAAGATATTCTTTTCTCTCTATTACCTGATTTTCACACAAATCCCATGGCTACCTTGGCAGGAAGCCCTATTATTCTGACTGGCCTTTCAAAGCCCAGCTCAGATAATCCCTTCCCCAGGAACAACCCCCCACTCCCCACCCCCGCCTCCCCGCTCCCCCGCCCCGGGTTAATCAGTCCATCCTGGGACTGCAGGACCTCTGCACCTGGCATTGGCACTTGCCACTCAAGCCCTGCCTGGCATCGAGGGCAGTGACCTCTCATCGTCCCTTTGGCTCCCCAGGGCCTGGCATAGAGTAGGTCCCCAGCGGCTGCTCCAGTAACATTGAATGGCACCAACTCATCCGATTCCGTCTTCCCCAGTGTTCCTTAGCTCCCCCTGCAGGGCTCTGCTAGAAACCCGGGAGGTGGGCGGTTGTGTCTTCGCGGGTCTCTGATGACGGTGCTGGGCAGGAGAGGTCTAAGGGGGAGACCGGGGGCCGGCTCTGTAGAGGTTGTCACCCTCACACCCCACAAACACAGCTGGTTCAAACACCAAAGAACTTCTAAGTGACTTGCCCTGCCCTGGGCCAAATATCCTATTACAAATGCCCGGCCCAGGGCTGGCACCCAGGAGGCACGCCTCTGATGTCAAATGCTAGTTCCTTACCCTCAACCCTCTTCCTTCGAAGGTGAAGGTAAGAAATGGGCTTCCAGTAAGTGCCTCTGTGAAGGCCGAGTGAGGGGGTTCCACCACCCCACCCAGTACCCCCAGGACCTAGGCCACGTGGCCATGTATCCCAGTCGGTTTCTGGCTCTCAGAGCCTGGGTGCCCTTCTCCTGGAGGAGTTGGAGAGGCTGGGGAGGGGGTGGCAGCAGCTGGGTCACTTGCAGTGTGGGGACAAAGAGCAAGGCCTTGAAGCCGGGCAGTCCCTGGGCCACCTCAGCAGGAGAGTCACGGGGCCTCTCAGCCCTTCCCCCCCCCCCCATCCTGTAAAATGGGGATAATCAGAGTCCTCCTGGGGTTGGGGTTGGTGAGTGGTTTAGGCGAGAAAATATTTGTGAGGCAGAGGGACCGGGAACAGCAATCCCTGTGTTCATCTCCAAACACTGCTGCCATTGTGGGCCGGAGGAAGGCCGGGCAGGACCCTCCAGAGCAGCTCGGCCGGGGCCGCTGGTCTGGAGTGAGCCGGGAGCCGCCCTGGCAGCGGCAGGGCACCGGGGCAGCCATGCCCTTGCGCTGCCCGCGGCTGGAATGTCCTGGGTGCTTGCATAAGGCCGGGATGAAGATCCAGGTGGCGCCGCGTTGTGCAAAGCACAGCTTTCCCCGGGCCTCGGGATTGCAAACCTTGGCCGGGCTTTCCTGGTGACGAATGTGCCCACCCCGGGTGGAGCCGGTCAGCCGCAGCCGCGGCCGGCGGCCCCGCCCTGTGCTCTGGAGTGAGAAGAGAACGGCGTGTCTCCTTTGGGTGTCAGCCTGGCCCCGAGCCCAGGGTCCAGGTACAAGGGTGCAGGGTCCAGCAGACCCTGGTGGGAGCCCTGGCGGTGAGCCTGGCGTGCTGTGTGGCCTTGGGCAGTCCCCTCCCCCTTGTGGGGTCAGCTCATTCCTAAGGCCCTTTCAGCTCAGGCAGTGTCTGCTGCCCACCCTCCCAGCAAAGGGCAGTGGGGCTGGCTGACCTCTTGCTTCCACCGAGAAAACCGAGCTTGGGTTCTAGTTTCATCCACTCATTCACTCACTCATTCATTCATTCATTCACTCATTCATTCATTCACTCACTTGTGTGTGTTTTCCTCACTGGCCCACCATTCTGCTGCGGTTCCAACTCCTGTCCTGGAAGACTTTTTGGGTCTAGGGGCCAAGAAACAACACATGTCCTCACATACCCCCCTCCGATGGTAGCACTGGCCCAGGGAAACCAAGACGGAGGGGATGGCTGCTCTGAGGAGCCAGGCGGGGCTGGAGGAGGGCAGGCTGGGTGCACTGAAGGGTGAGGGGAGCCTCCCGGGTGGGGGGACATGGCCTGTGCCTGAAAGGGCAAAAGTCAGAAGCCCTGGACGGTGAGTGAGCCCCTCAGACAGTCCTCCAGAGTGATGCTTCTGTGCATCGGCTGGGGATCCAGGGTCTGGCTGGGCGGTGGGGGCTCCTCTGCCCCCACCCCCACCCCACCCCGCCCGCTCCGTCGGCAGTTTCGGTGGCTGCGGTGACCTGGCCGGCTGGGAGCAGCCACCCGTGCGGAGGAGACTGGTCGGCCGCCGGCCTGTGTCAATAGCGGCCTTTCTCTCCGGCTGCCTGTCAGCCGGCGCTCACTGGGGAGCTGTGATTTTCCTACGGCTGAGTCACCCGGGGAAGGCAGTACGGGAGGCCGATTAGAAGTGTCCCGGTTCCTGAAACTTCCCATTCCGTTTGCAGGAAGTGGCAGCACCGCGCGAGTCCCGTGGGGAGCTGGGCAGGAGCCTGGCAGGGCGCGGCAAGGTGCCCCAGGCAACCAGGGGGTCTCGGGGCACAGCCACGGCCTCGCTGCCGGGCACGGGCTCCCTGAGGACAGGGTGTCTCCCCATCTTATCAGGGATTTCTCCTACTTCTGTGCCAAGCTCCATGTTGGGAAGCGAGGCCTCTGGGGTAGTATTCAGAGGTGCTATCAAACCCACTGCCCGGCACAGACCAGGGGGCCTGGTGTCCCCGCCTGGGGTTCCCTTCCACCAGAGGGAGATGGCCGGACATGGCGTCTGTCATTTCCCTGTGGTGCCCTCCGCTCCTCTCTGCCTTTCCTCTCTCCTGGTCAGATCACCAGGGGCTGCGGCCCTTCCTGACCTCAGCCCTCCGCCCTCAGCACACCGCTCCCGCCCAGCCCTGGGGCCCTGCTTCACCCCGGGCCACTCTGGTACTCATTGACCAGGGAGCAAAGGTGGCAGGACTGGGCACTGTGGGCGAAGCCAGAGACCAAACAGGTGGAGTGGACGGCTGACGGAAGTCCAGCTGGGCCCGCGCGGCTCCGTCCTCAGTGGGAGCCGAGGCAGAGGCAGGGCCGATTACAGGAAGGACTTTCCGGGCCGGGGAAGTGGACATCCACCAGTGAGCGGTCGGCCACCCTCCCCGCCGTCCCTCAGCTGTCGATGACTCTGAGGTCACTGCCCTCGGAGCAGCTCCCCAAGGTGACTCCCTGTGACCCCAGCCCCCCCCCCACACCGCGGTTCCTGGCAGCGGCAGCAGCAGCTGTGTGCAGGCCCGGTCCTCCGGGCCTCGGGGTTCAGAGAACGTGGGTCTTTCTCAGCCTTTCCCTGCGAGGGGTGCCCACAGGGGCCACACCCCATTCCCCCGAGGACCTAGGCTCAAAACAGCCACTAGCAGCCCTAGTAAAACCCACAGTCTTCTCTCTTTGCTGTTTTTAACCCTCACCTGAGGATATTTTTTCCCCTTTGATTTTTAGAGAGAGTGGAAGGAAGAAGGAGGGACAGAGGGAGACGCCGATGTGAGAGAGACACATCAATTGGTTGCCTCCCGCATGGCCCCGATCAGGGCCAGGAGCCTGCAACTGAGGCATGTGCCCTTGACCAGAATGGAACCAGGAACCCGACAGTCTGCAGGCCGATGTTCTATCCACTGAGCAAACTGGTTAGGGCTGCAGTCCTTACCTAAGACCTGCACATAAAGTTTGCATTCTAGTTCATCACATGTTTTAATGCCAAAATGAGATTATCCCCCTCACATTCTTTGGGTCAAATGGATGTTGCAGAAAGAAGGAGCCCATTTATCCTGTGTCTTTCTCGCCCCGGGCACAATGATGGGAGCCCGGAGCACGTGGCACAGGGGCTCAGGGGCCTCAGAACCACCCCCACCCCCAGCTGTACCAGAAGGCTCTCCTTCCTTCCTGTCCCCCGTCCCCCAGGAATCCAGGTGAGGGTCAGTGGTCACGGCCACCGTGGGGTGGGAGAGGGGCTTCCTGTGTGCCGCGCGCTGGGCCTCTTCCTCCCGAGGCTCTTGCCTCCTCTCCCCGGGAGAGACCGGCGAGCAATCTCAGGGGGACCGGCTGGCCAATGAACCCTGCACACTGGGGGTGTCGTCACATTTGGTCTCAGCGTACCTTGTCATAACCGTGGGCCCAGCCATCTGACTGGCGTGTGCATGGGGCCCATGGCTCTGGCCGAGGCTGTAAGGGTGCCACCCTGGCAGAAGCTGGGCAAACCCAGAGGAGGAGGTGCTGTGAGCGTCTGCGGGCTGCCTCTTCCCTCGTCCCCACGCCCACCAGCTCCAAGACCCAAATATGTCTGACTCCCAAATGCTTCTTAAATCCACTTTATTTCCCCCAGTTTTATTGAGGTATAATTGACATACAGCTCTGTGTATGTTAAAGTTATACAACATAGCCCTAGCTGGTTTGGCTCAGTGGATGGAGCGTCGACCTGGGGACTGAAGGGTCCCAGGTTTTGATTCTGGTCAAGGGCCTGTACCTGGGTTGTGGGTTTGATCCCCAGTGGGGGGCATGCAGGAGACAGCCAATCAATTATTCTCTCTCATATATCATTTTCTCTCATATATCACTTTCTCTCCTTCTCCCTCTCTCTCTGAAATTAATAAAAATATTTAGGAAAAAAAAGGTATACAGCATAATGACCTGAATTTCACATACCGTGAAATGATCACCCATCACCTCATATAGATACAATTTTTAAAAGTGTTTTTTCTTGAGATGACAACTATTAAGATCTACTTTTTTTGTTAATCCTCACCTGAGGATAATACCCCTCCCCCCGTTGATTTTTAGAGATAGTGGAAGGGAGGGAAGAAGAAGAAGAAGAAGAAGAGAGAGAGAGAGAGAGAGAGAGAGAGAGAGAGAGAGAGAGAGAAACATTGATGTGAGAGAGACACATTGATTTGTTGCTCTGCACACGCCCTGACCTGGGCTGAGATCAGGCCGGCAACCCAGGTACATGCCCTTGATCGAAAATTGAACCTGTACCCTTCGGTCCATGGACTGATGATCTAACCACTGAACACACTGGCCAGGCAGGATCTACATTCTTAACAACTTTCAAATATACCCCATAGCAGTATTAGCTGTAGTTATGTTGTACATAACACCCCCCCCCATGTCTTTATTTAATTCACAACTGGAAGTTTGTACCTTTGATCACCTTTATCCAAACCTCCTGGCTCTGATCACCACCAATCTGATCTCTTATTCTATGCCCCCCTCCTCCGAAAGATTCCACATATAAGTGGGATCACATAATCTTTGTACTTCTGTCTGACTTCTTCACTCAGCACAATGTTCTCTAGTTCCATTTACTCCTTTTTTATGGCTGGGTAATATTCCATTGCAGATATATATATATATTTCTTTAACCATTTCACCCATTGATAGACACTTAGTTGCTTCCATATCTTGGCTGTTGTCAGTAATGCTGCTAGGAAATGGGGTGAGCTTATCTGGTCAGCACAGTGTTTTTGTTTCCTTTGGATGTATTCCCAGAAGTGAATTTGCTGGATCATTTAGGTGTTTTTTTTTATTATCATCATTCTTTGAGAAACCTCCATAATGTTTCCCAGAGTGGCCGAACCATTTTACAATCCTAGGGACAGTGCGCCAAGGCTCCCTCTCCTCCACGCCCTCGCCAGCAGCACAGCTCGTCTTTTGGTGGCAGCCATTCGAACAGGTGGGCGGTGGCGTTTCCCTGTGGCTTTGATTTGCATTTCCCTGAGGACTGGTGATGCTGAGCACCTTGTCAGTGCCTGCTGGCCATTCACTATCTTGTTTGGAAAACTGTCTATTTGGGTCCTTTGCCCATTTTTATTTTTATTTTTTAAAAAATATATTTTATTGATATTTTACAGAGAGGAAGAGAGAGAGATAGAGAGCTAGAAACGTCGATGAGAGAAACATCGACCAGCTGCCTCTTGCACACCCCCTACCGGGGATGTGCCTGCAACCAATGTACATGCCCTTGACCGGAATCGAACCCGGGACATTTCAGTCCGCAGACCGACGCTCTACCACTGAGCCAAACCGGTTTTGGCCTTTGCCCATTTTTAAAATTGGATTGTTTGTGTGTTTTTTGCTATTGAGTTTTTAAAAAAGTATATTTTTTGGATAATGATCCCTTATCACAAATGTGATTTACAAATATATTTTCCTATTTTGTAGGTGTATTTTTATTACGTTAACTCATTTTTTCAAAGTAATCTTTGAATCTTATCTCAAAATCTTATCTCATTCTTTTGCTTAAAACCCTTGGTTGGAGCGTCATCACATACACCAAAGGGTTACGGGTTCGGTTCTCAGTCAGGGTGAGTACCGGAGGCAACGGATTGACGTTTCTCTCTTACATCGAGGCTTCTCTCTCTTCTCTTCTCTCTGTAAAAATCAATAAAACATACCCTTGGGTGAGGATTAAAAAAGAAAAACTACAGAGAGATACCACTTCATACCCATTAAGAAGGCTAGTATAAAAAAAGAAACCCAGAAAACAACTATGGGCAAGGATATGGATAAATTGGAATCCTGATGCACCATTAGTGAACATATGATTGATACAGTGGTTGTGGACAACAGTATGACGGTTCCTACAAAAATTAAAAACAGAACTTCCATGGGATCCAGCAATTCCACTCTGGGGTACTGACCCAAAAGAATTGGAAGCAGGGCCTCGAAAAGGCATCTGCACACCTGTGCTCGTAGCCGCATTATTCACAACAGCCACAGCGTGGAAGCAGCCCAAGTGTCCGTAGACGGAGAAGCCAACTGGGGCGCATGCTCACAATGCAATATGATTCAGCCTTAAAAGGAAGGGATTCTGCGACATGCTACAACAAAGATGAACCTTGAGGACCTGGTGCTCAGGGAAGTATGCCAGTCACAAACAGACAGACCCTGCATGATGCCGCGTCGTCACATTACAGAGACAGAAAGTGGAATGGTGGTTGCCAGGGGCTTTAGGAGGGGTGGAATGGGGTTATTGTTTAATGGGTACAGAGTTTCAGATCTACAAGGTGAAAAGAGTTATCAGGAGGGATGGTTGCACAGCATTGTAATGTACTTAATGCCACTGAGCTCTACATTTAAAATGATTAAGACGATAACGTTTATGTTGTGCGCGTATTTTACCACAGTAAAAAAGTGGAAGCCCTAGCCGGTTTGGCTCAGTGGATAGTGTCAGCTTGCAGACAGAAGGGTCCCAGGTTTGATTCCTGCCAAGGGCACGTACCTTGGTTGTAAGTTCCTCCCCAGCCGGGGCCCAGGATGGAGCGCGTGCAGGAGGCAACCAATCGATGTGTTTCTCTCACATCGGTATTTCTCTTTGACTTTCCTTCTCTCTTCCACTTTCTATAAAAATCAATGTAAAAACATCCTCTGGTGAGGATTTTAAATAAATAAATAAGTAAAAAAATCAATAAAGACATATATTTTTTAAAAAGTGAAAAACAAACCAAAACAAAACATTACTCTCTCCACTTCCATGATGGATTGTATTTTCAAAAAAAAAAAAAAATGATCACAATCTTATTTCTTTCCCATACACTCTTCCAGAAGAGATGGGGTCTGTTTCCTCATCTCATTGGAACTGAGTGAGTCTGTGAGTGCGGGGTCGGGGGTTGGGGGTTGGGGGAGGAGGACTATGGGGCTTCCCAGGCTGGGCTGCAGGGACATTACTCCCTCCCTGTGCTCTCCCTGGACAAGCAGCCAGCAAGTTGTGAGAAAGCCGAGGCCCCGTGAAGGCGTGCTAGGCCTCAGCCAACAGCAAAGCTCGGATACCAGACATGAGTGAGTGACTCTGCAAGGATCCGCCCAGCCCTCAAGCCCAGCTGATGCCAGTGGAGCAGAGCTGCCCCCGCCGAGCCCTGCCTGAATCGTAGCTTTGCCAGTGACATAAATGGGCTCGTTTTAAGTCACTAAGTTTTTTGGAATGTTTTGTTACACAGCCATAACAACTAGACTCCCAGCCCCCATCCCTTCCTTGACTTAAAAAAACAGGTTCTCTGGGCTAGAAGAAAGGAGGAGAGGTTGAGAGGAGGTGATTGAAGAAGACAGGTTAATGAATATATTATTCTTTCACCCCATTCAAGGAGACACTTTAAATAGAAATTGAGTTATAAAGAAATAAGGAACTTTGCAATTCTTGCTGATACACGATTGTAGGCGGAAACAGACCTGCAATGCCGGTTGACATGTTTGTGTCCTTGACCTCATGTCTGTCGTTGTCTGGGTCCCCTGTGACTCCTCAGACCCATGGCCATCCTGTTACAGAGCAGATGCCCAATAAATATGCATCAATGAGTCAATGAATGATGGTGAACGAGTGAAATCTAGCACTCATCGTGGGATTTTCTTAGAGGTCGTGGTCATTTAATCAGAGACTGTTCATGTCAAGGCAGGCTGAGAGACGGACTCTTTATATAAATGAGGATGCTGAAGTCCAGAGAGGGGCAGTGACTGCCCCGAGGCCTTGTGTCCAGCACTCAGTTCCTAGGTGCCCATCCTATGCTCTGTCCACCCACTCACTGGCCCTGACCACCGCCAGGCCAGTCCCACCCAGGAAAGGATGGGCTTGGGTAGTTTTCACCCTCCCAGGTATGATCTGCTCCTGAGTTTAAATGGTGGGGCTGGTCTTGGCCCCTCAAGGGCAAATGGCAGATGCAGAGGGACCCCCAGAAAGGGAACCCTTGTGGGCTGGGGACCAGGAGAAGGTGCTGTGGAGGAGTATCTGACACATAGTAGGGGCTTCATCAACATTTGTTGAGTTGAATTGAATAGAAATAAACATCCACATGAATATATAATGTAGACAGAGAAGAGGCCAGGTAATAAATCTCCCAAGTTCAGTGCCTGAAAGTCAGGGTGACCCGATCATAAATCCCTAACGGAGGAGGTCATGGGGTGGTGGGTGGGCATGCCCCAGGCTTACAAAAAGCTGATCTTTGCCTTAAGCAAGCGCTGTCCGTGTTCTTGCGCATCTAGGTTAGTACCCCTTTAAAAGGCCAGCGTAATCCTTGTTCCAGACCCCTCAGAGGCATAACTACCCCCAGGAGCACATCGTCTTGTCCAAACAAGTATGGAAAGAACTGAGAAATCCTCATTCTCCAGAGCATCTGAGATCGTGCTTCCTGGCATGTCCTCAGTTTGGCTTCAGTAAACTTTAATATATATATATATATATATATATATATATATATATATATATATATATATATATATTTTAGAGAGGAAGGGAGCAGGAGGGAGAGATAGAAACATCAATGATGGGGGAGATTCATTGATCAGCTGTCTCCTGCATGCCCCACTCTGGGGTTTGAGGCCCTGACCGAAATCAAACTGTTACCTCCTGGTTCATAGGTAAATGCTCTACCACTGAGCCACCCTGGCCAGGCTGGCTCTAATAAACTCTTATAAACATTCTCTGCAGGTCTGGATGTTCTTATATCTACAATGATTACAAACTTGTATGGTAAGTGCCAATAAAAGGTTTCAGGAGGATGTGAGTGCATTGGAAAGGGTCATGCCTTTCTTCTGTGAGGCCTCTGAGGCGATGGCATTTGAGCTGAGCACTGCCAGCTGGGAGGAGCTGAGGTGAGGGGTGGAGTGAGAGAAAGCCTGCATGGTATTCTAGGCAGAGGAAATGGTGGCAGAGAACCAGGCTCAACTGAGGAACCAAGACGAGGTCAACATGGCTGTTGTAACAGAGGAAGGCAGTGGGTGACAGTGACAGAGATGACAAGGCTAATGAGGTCAGCAGAGGCCGGACCAGGGGTCCTGGGCACTTTGCCATCTAGCTAAAAGACTACATTTCCCAGCTCCCCTTGAAGTGCGACGCGGTCATGTGACTAATTTCTAGCCAGTGAAATGTAAGAGTGTTGCCTGCTCTTTAAAATAATCTCTTTACAAGGGCTGAGGACTGTGGGGCTTCTCTTCTCCCCTAGTCCCTCCAGGGGAATGTAGACCACGCGGGTGGAGTTAGTGGGGGCCATCTGGAACCATGAGATGATGCGAAGATGAGTTAATGTGAAGGTGCTTAGCTTTAGGAGCTCAAAGGAGAGATATGGTTTGGGGATAAACATTTGAGATAGGTCAAGCTGTCTTTGGCTGTTGAAATCTTGGCAGGCACGTGATAGCCCGGGGGGAAATGTGGAATGAGAAAGAAGATGGCCTAGGAGGAAGCTCTGGGAAAACCAGCATTTATAGGAATTGAGCTGGCCGGTGTCTAGGATACGAGTCCAGTCAAGGGCTCCAGTCTCCACCAGCTCAGTTAGAGGAGCTCCAGGATCTTCCCTGGAACTCCCTTATCTGCAAACCACAGGACAGGACTCCTCAGGGGGTGGAACCCCCCAGAAGGGCTAACTGCTGAGACTAAGCTTGGGCTGAGAGAATTGGAGCTTTTAGCCCCACAAACCTCATGGCCACAGCTCCCCACGGCAGATGGTGCAGTATATCCTGCCTGAATATCTCTAAGGATTTGTGCATGCCCTCCCCGGCTGCCCTACATTTGAGTAATTGTTCCTCAGAAGTGACCCTTTGCCTGACAAAGATGATCAATTGTCCTCCATTTCAGAAAGGAAGGAAGAAAAGAAAGAAGAAAGAGGAGACGGAGGAAAAAAAGAAGGGAAAGAAAGAAGGCTCTGGCCAGTGCAGCTCAGTTGGATGTCCCAAGCACTGGAAGGAGGCGGGCTGGATCTGGACAGGCCACATACAGGAGGCAACTGATCTCTTTCTCTCTCTTACTCTCTATCATCTTATTGCTGTCTCTCTTCCTCCCTCTCTAAAAAATCAATTAAAAAAAAAGAAGAAGAAGAAGGAAAGAAGGAGGAAGGAAAGAAGGAAAAAATTACAGACAGACAGGCTATCCTGGCACCCTTCAGAGGGCTGGCGGGATGGGCAGAGGAAGTCCAGGAGAGCGAGGCCCAGCGATGCCACGCTCCTGAGAGGAACACGAGGTGAGGCTGGGCATGCAGCTGGTGCTCTGACCTCACCATCTGTGTCCCCTCCAAATCCATGTCTTACTGCCACGTGATGGCACAAGGAAGTGAGGGCTTGGGCGTTGGCTGGGCCACAAGGGGAGAGCCTGTGTGAATGGGGACCGTTCCCTTAGAAAAGAGGCCCCGGCAAGCTCCCTCCCCTCCACCACGAGGACACAGTGAGACGATGGTGATCTGTGACCCAGGAAGCGGGTCCCCCAGACAGCAGCAGCTGGGTGCCAGCCTTCCCGCCTCCAGGACTGAGGAATGAGGTCTGTGGAGTGTAAGTCGCCCAGTGGATGGTGTTTATATGCACTAACCATTCAAGCTTTTCAAGGCTCACCGGGCAGGACAATTACTTGTGAGGGAGGTACTATCTTTATCCCGTGTTAAATGGAGAACCTGAAGCACAGAGAGGGCGAGCAACTTGCCGACTATCACACAGCCAGTAAGCAGGAGAGCTGAGCTCTGAACCCAGACCAGGTGTCCATTCACTGAGCGACTTATACAGCAGCCCGAGCTAGGATACGGGGACTTCGCAACACGAAGGCCTGTCCTCACTAAGGGACACTTCAGGGTCAGATTACACACTGGAGTGCGTGGGGGCGTGCCCAGGGGAGGGGGCGGCCGCTCTTCCTCCCAGCCCTCTTGGAGCACAGCATCCTGAGGACAGGGTCCAGGTACGCCTGAGGACAAGTGCTTAGAAGTAGGAAGACTGAGGCCCCAGAGGTTAAGGGACCTGACCAGGGTCCCAGAGCTCCTAGGAATACAACTGGGGTCCAGACAAAGTCTGTCCGGCTCGTGTTCTGAAACCAGCGGTTCTCAGAGGGTGCTTCCTGGACCGGCAGCTTAGGCAGAAGCACTTGCTAGAAAAATAATTGTCCTGCCTGGCTGGTGTGGCTCCAGTGATTGAGCGTCCTCTTATGAGCTGGGAGGAGGTCACAGTTTGATTCCTGGTCAGGGCACATGACCAAGTTGTGGGCTTGATCCCCAGTGGGTGATGGGGGGAGGAGAGGCAGCCGACCAATGAGTCTCTCATCATTGGTGTTTCTATCTCCCTCTCCCTCTCCCTTGTTCTCTGAAATCTATATAAATTTCACACACTAGGGGTCAGGGACAGCAATGGTGACTGGACAAGCACTCTAGGACCATGGTGGGCAAACTTCGGCTCGTGAGCCACATGCGGCTCTTTGGCCCATTGAGTGAGGCTCTTCCACAAAATACCACGGCCTGGGCGAGTCTATTTTGAAGAAGTGGCATTAGAAGAAGTTTAAGTTTAAAATTTTTGGTTCTCAAAAGAAATTTCAATTATTGTCCTGTTGATATTTGGCTCTGTTGACTAATGAGTTTGCCGACCACTGCTCTAGGAAATACTAAACGCACAATCAAAACTGCTGCAAGCCAAACCTGAGAACGGCTCACACTAGCCACCACCTCCTTTCTCCTGGTCAAGTGCAACCTTGGAGAGGGATTTGACCCTGACCAGACATTCTCTGTTGGATGCATGAGATCTCTCTCTCTGCCCCCTCTCTCTCCCACTTCCAATGCACACTTGCTTTGTTTAAGAGGGAGTTGGACTGTGGGAGTCTACAGCACAGTCTTTGGGGAGTTGAGTCATTTCTGCTCCACCCCCCCCCCCGCCCCCAATAGGCAGGGGGTGACGATGATAACGACAATAACTACTGTCTCTCAGAGTCAGTCCACGCACTAAGCTCTTTGTATGCACTAACCATTCAGGCCTCACAACCTTGTGAGGGAGGTACTATCATTGTCCCGTGTTACATGGAGAGCCTGAGGCACAGAGAGGGTGAGCAACTTGCCCACTGTCACACAGCCAGTAAGCAGGAGAGCTGAGCTCTGAACCCAGACCAGGTGTCCGTGCTCTTGGCTGCTGAGCTACTTCAGCCTCCAAATAGTAATGAAGATGGCAGTGGGGCTTGTTCTACGCCAGGCGCTGTCGACAGTGCTCCACTAGGAACACGTGGGATGCTCTTACCATGGAGACAAGCGAGCTATTTCCAGATGACCCATGGCAGTGGTGGGTTAAACAGTTGTGGTTTGGGTTACTTTTTAGGACTGAGCTTGCGTGTGTGTGTGTGTGTGTGTGTGTGTGTGTGTGTGTGTATGCGTGCGTCTCACCAGGAGGAGTGGGAGAGGCAAGGCCAGAGGTTGTTGCTCTTCCCATGTTCTAAAATGAACCTGCACATTGCACTTGTGGTTCTTGAGAAATATAAACCCGTCCCCTACCAGTCAAAACAACAATATTTGCGCTGTTCCGGTAATAATCGCTGGGGCCCGCCCTTTCTCTGGCTTGCAGGCAGCACCTTGCCCTCAGCTCACTCTCACTCCCAGGGCCCCCGCAGCTTTCTGTGCCTGAAGCTCCTGTTCGGGGCTCCCAGCAGATCCTGGCTGGCTCAGGGCTCGCCTCCTCCGGGAAGCCTTCCCAGATGGCTCGTGCCTCCACTCGGGCACGACTCAGCACTTGAGCCCTCTGTGCGACCTCAGTGACAGAGGGCTCCATGGTTCTCTCTACTCCTGTGACTGAGCTTCCTGTCTCCTGTCCTCCTCTTCTGAGTTAAGATTTCCCCTTCTCTTCTTCCTTCCTTTCCCTTATTTCTCATTCCTTTTCCTTTCTTTCTCCTTCCTTCTATCTTTAATATATATATATATATATATTTATGGATTTCAGAGAGGAAGGGAGAGGGAGAGAAAGATAGAAGCATCAATGATAAAGAGAGAATCATTTATGGCTGCCTCCTGCATGCCCCACATTGAGGATCGAGCCCACAATGCAGGCGTATGCCCTGACCAGGAATCGAACTGTGACCTCCTGGCTCCCAGATCGACGCTCCACCACAGAGCCACACCAGCTGGGCACCTTCCTCCTCTCTCCTTCACACTCCTTTCTACCCCACCCATTCCTGCCTCTGCCTTAGCCCTGAGGTTCTTCCACCTGGTCTGCCCTCCCTTCTCCTCACCCATCCACCAGGGACCAGCTCAGGTCCCCGGGGCCTCGATCTAGCCTTTCCCAAGGCCCACAGGCCTGACCGCCTCTCTGTCTGTCCATAGCTCTCCACCATCTGGCCAGCTCCACAAGCTCAAGTTTCTGAGTCCCTCTCAACTTACCTGTCACTCACTGAAACATGCAGTATGCACCCCCAGGTGCAAGGCTTGCCTCCCCCATTGCCTGGACGCTCTCACTCCTGCTTCAGAGCTCACCCAGGCAGTATCTCCTCCTGCCCTGAGCCCGCTCCCACAGCCGGCCAGTGTCCCTGTGTTCCCGTGGCTCCCGCTCACAGAGGCCAGGCTAGCACAGGAGGCAGATACTGGCAGTGCCCGCCACTCAGCTCTCAGCATTCCACTGCTCTGTAGGCTTCCGTGCCCCGTGTGCTGGGGTTCGCCCCTCCCGACTCAGGGAGCAGGCCCTGGGCAGCGAGGAATGGGATTGGGGGTCGTATTCCCCAGCTCCTTGCCCCTTGGGCGGGGGTGGGGGGTGGGACAGGTGGCTGGACTGGGAGGCATGGCCTCAGCCCCAGGGTCCCAGAGTTCTTTGGTGAGATGGGTCCCGATCCCCCACAGCAGTCAGTGGTCCTCACTCCTCTCCACAGTCATTGTCTTCCCTTTGCTGGTTTTATTTCTATTTGGTGCTTCTTGGGGCCACTTTCTAAGAAAATGACGTTATAGGCATGTCCTGTCCATGACCCGCTTCTGGGAACGCGAACAGAGGCGAACGGTATAGGACAGTGGTTGGCAAACTCATAAGTCAACAGAGCCAAATATCAACAGTACAAAGACTGAAATTTCTTTTGAGAGCCAAATTTTTTAAACTTAAACTTCTTCTAATGCCACTTCTTCAAAACAGACTCGCCCAGTTGTGGAAGAGCCACACTCAAGGGGCCAAAGAGCCGCATGTGGCTCACAAGCCGCAGTTTGCTGACCATGGGTCTAGGACTTAATCCATCTCGGGTGCTTTCTCAGTTTTGAATTTTTAAAAATATATATTTTTTATTGATTTCAGAGAGGAAGGGAGAGGGAGGGAGAGATAGAAACATCAATGATGAAAGAGAATCATTGATGGGCTGTTTCCTATACACCCTCCACTGGGGATGGAGCCCACAATCTGGGCATGGGTCCTGACTAGGAATCGAACCATGACCTTCTGGTTCATAGGTCAGGGCTCAACAACGGAGCCACATGAGCCGGGCTCAGTTCTGAATTTGCAGGAGTTGTTTCCACGACACAGCAGCCTCCCTCCCGGGGCGGGGATTGCCGTGTCATTTCCATGTCTCCCCCGGGGAAACGGAGGCACAGGAGGGTGAGCAGAGTGGACCGCTGTCCCTCCTTCCTGGGACTGAAGGTCTCCTGGACGTGGGACTTGCCCAGGACAGCCTGGGGGACACTGCGCCCGGCGGGGTGGGGAGGCGGGAGATGGGTGGGCCGATGATCTGTGCTTGGATCAGTCGGTACCTCCCAGGGCTTCGTTGCAGAGAATATAGGAAGGGCCCGAGCACAGAGTGTGGGCATGTCTATGCCAGAATGACTCCCAGGGACCAGCCATTGTGGGGAGTCGGTACCACACCGAGGCCTCAGGACAAGGGGGGGCTCTCGCTAGAATGCAGCCAATGCTGCTCCCCTGGGAAAGGAGCCGACGGGACGGGCACTGTGCGTGTAGGCCACCGCCAAAGCCGGGGCTGCAGGGCAGGGGCCGAGTGCCCTGGCTTCTCTCCCAGCCTCTGTCCCATCACTTTCCCCCTTGGGCCCAATCAAGGCAGAAGCGAAAGACCAAAGGAGCTGGGTGACTCAGCCCCTGTCCCTCTCCCGAGGTCCAGAGTAAGTCTGAAAGTGGAGGGAGCGGAGAGATGAATAATCATCGTGAGGCGAAGGCTCACACCCATCCTCTGGCGCCTCCCCCAGGGCAGCGACCTGACCCCAGAGGCCCGGCCAGTGGGCGGGGGAGAGGCCCCTCCAACACACAGCCTGACCCTCTCCCCTCCCAGGCTGCCCTGGCCTCCCCGAGCTCAGGGAGGCTATTCCTCACATCACCACCTCGCTTCCGGTCCCCCGCAAGCCCACTGAAGGCCAAAGAGCAGGTGGGCCCCGGAGGTCTCCTCAGAGGAAGAGGTGCAAAAAGGAGGGGGTGGAGGGGAGCTCAGCCCAAGAAGAAGGGAGGGGAACACATCTCTGTAGCCCGATTTTGTGCCGGGTGCTTTCTCATCCATTACTCACGCCCCCATATCCATCCAACATTCCTGAGGTTGACTTCAGGGTTTCCAATTTAGGGATGAGGAGACAGGCTCAGAGTGGTTTTGTGGCTTCTCAAATGTTGCACAGCAAGCAAGTGCTGGAGTAAAGATACAAATGCATGTGTGGAAGAATAAACGAGGTAAAAGTTGGTCTGAGATGTGGAAAAGCTGGAATGTGGGCAGAGGCTGAACAGGATCCTAATCCCAGGGCCAGGTTGGGGAGGGTTGGTGGTTGGGAACGGGGGAGACCTCGGTGGCTGGTGTGAGCCAGAGTGAGCGGTTTCATGTTCCCATTTTTGAAGACTGTGCGGTGGGGTGGAGAGCATCCTTGGCTCCCACGGGGCCATAACTGGGGTGAGGACACCTGGCTTCCGTTGCCCTTCCCACCTCCAGGCCTTGGTCTGCCGTGGCTCCAGGAAGGACTGGGGAGGTTTGGGATTGGAGTGGAGACGCTGAAGGCTCTCAGGAGGGGCCCGGAGGCCTCAGAGGAGGGAGGCTGTATCTTCTTGGCCCAGGGAAACAATTCTAACTGGAGATGAGTTACAGCAAAGAAGGGTGGGAGACGGAGGCTCCAGCACTGTGTGCGGGGGGAGGGGAGAGGTCAGTGGGGCCAGGGCCAGGCCCAGCACTGTGTGTGGGGTGGGGTTGGGGGAGGCCCTGGGACCAGCAGAGATGAGACGGTGGCTTAGGGAGGGCGGAAGGGGTGACTTCAGGGCAGTGCTCTCTGGGCCCGGGGCCCAGGGGTGGGGACACGGTGAGGTAAGGGCCCAAGGGAATTGGAGATGGGGTGTCTCAGCATTGCTGTTGCCCCAGACTGAGGAGTCCTTCTCTGGTCTGGCGCCTAAAATAAATGGTCGCCCCTCCCCCAGCGAGGCCTTCAGGACTGGAGGGGCCCTGGGGAAGTGTGCGTGCGTGCGTGCCTGTCTGTGTCCGTGTCTGCGTGCGTGTGTGCGCGCGCGGAGGGGTGGGGCCGGGAGCTGCCCTCCCCGAGATGTGGTCAGCGAGGACAGTCCAGACGAAAGCCGAGGGAGTAGCAGTAAAGCGCAGACTCCCTGGAACTAGCCTCCTCCTCTGCAGACGAGGAGGCCTAGGACGGGGGAGGCTGGTCCAGGTCACTCAGGGCTGCGAGGTGTCTCCTGCCCCATCGGGGCGCTCGTCTTCCTCCGGAGGCCTGGTGGCAGCGCTTTCCGATGACCTGCAGGGACAGGTGACCTTTGGTCTGAACGCCCACCAAAAGCCTCCTTTCCTCACCTTAAAACAGCATTTAAAATAATGGCTGCTCTCTCACTGCGTGGTGGGGAGAAGTAACGTACTTAGTGAAGATAAGGAGCTTAAGACAGTGCCCGATACGTGGGAAGTGATGGTGATGGTGGTAAGGATGCTGAAAGATGCCACTGTTTGAAAGGACAAGCTCAGGGGACACGGGGTCTGATTTTGCCCTGGCTGCTTTGCAGCCACCGAGCTGGGCAGCCCGCTGGGAGGAGAGACAGAGGTGGCGCTGGTGGGGGCTGCCTGCCCCTCAGTGCCAGTGCCATGGGGGCAGCAGTGGCCCTGGTTTGCCAAGTCCACACACACCTCCGGTCTCTGCCAGGAGGGCTCCCTGTGACTCATGTCCAGACCCTCATCCAGTCCTGCATCACCGCTGGTTCAGCCCTTCGGCCGGGTCATCTCAGGCCCCAAGAGGGGCCGGCAGAGATACCGCCTACCCTGCCTGCTCCTGCCTTGCCTGGGGAGGGTGTGAGTCTCCAGCAGCTGCCTCCTCTGGGCTGAGGCACGCTCCTCCAGCACTCCACACACTCACGTCACGCACTCGCTCAGTTAAGCCTGGGAGACCAGCCTGCTCCTGGCTGCATTTGGAGAGGAGAGAACGGACCTTAAGTGATTTGCCCAGGGTCACAGAGATGGGGAGCCGGGCAGGCTGGCTCCTAACTCCGCACCCCTAACAGCCCCGCCCTGAGGGGAGCTCTCTCCTTCCTCCTTAGGCTGGGGGGCCTGGCCTGGCTGGGTGAAGGAATGGAATGAACGCCCTGGCTCCTGGCTGCTTGGTGCCTGGCCGCACCCACAGGACAGCTTCTCAGGCTGCCCTTATCACGTCGTCATCGCTCCCAGCCCTCCCTCTTGCCGGTGGGGAGCACGCTCACTGCCCACTCTGTTCTGTGATTTCTGTCCAGAGGTCTGAGTCTCTCTCTGTTCTTAGGCTCTTTACAAACATGGCTTCTTATGACCTCTCCCGCTCCACACCCCTCACTATTCACCTATCCCTCCCCACTTGGTGGGGCTTTAAGACAGTTCCAGCGACTCTTCTCATTGGCTGTGGAGCAGACATCTGCATGAAACTGGCCAATCAGAAGCCTTCCTGTGCCCCACCCCAACATCACAGGTCGGTTCCCTCTAGGGCAGACATTCTGAACACGAGTAGGGGTGTGCATAGGGCGAAGGGTTTGATGGGGTACAGGAACCCAGTCTAGAGAGGCCAGGCCGGAGGAGAAAGTGCTCAAGGTGAGCTGGGACCACAGAGGCCGACCCAGCGCACGGGCCTCTCTCTGCCCCAGCCCTGAGCGACGAGGTCCTCTTTCTGGAGTGTGTTAGGTACCAAGGACACCACTCCATACCTCCAGCAGCCTCGTCCTCACCTACCTCCATTTACCTCTGCGCAGCCTGTGGGCCTTAGGAAGTGGGCGTGAGCCTTGTTACTCACTGGTGTTTGTCCCTGGTTCTGGCCTCAGTCCCACTTAGGCCCAGGCCAGAGGGCACAAACTTTGTCCTCAGCTAAAAGGTTGCCCCTGGCCCAGGTCAGGAAGGCTCTGATGCTAAAGGGTCTGCCCACAGGGAGGGGCCACAGGAGCCCCCGGCTCCTGTGATGCTCTGTAGGATGGTGGACGGGAGCAGAGACCAAGAATCCAGCTGCCCAGGGAACCCACAGGTGCAGGCTGGGTTTGGGGACCTGGTGTGATGCGGAACACACCATCATGTTCTGATTGGTAGCAACCCTGGATGAGAGATAGAAATGCTCCAGTAAGATGCTCTGCAAACAGAAGTGACCTCTGCAGACCCTACCTGGCTTTGCAATCTGTGGTCGGAGCCTTCCCAGGCCGTGGGGTGGGGTGGGGTGGGGGGGCAGGAGGACCCACTGTCTGCCCTGGCTGTTCTGCGGTGTGAGTGAACGCTTGGAGTCGCAGCCAAGCAGGGAGAGCTCTCAGCAAATCATGAGCGAGTTCACCTGGATGGTCTCTGGAGGGGCAGGGCCCACTCCAACCCTCAGTCCGTTCCCTCCACCAGTCCTGGGCAGGCTCACCTGGGAGGAGGGGGCTTCCTGTGTATGCTCCCGTCTCAGATACTGCCTTATCTCTAGGTGTGTGTGACAATTGAATTAGTTCTGTTTGTGTCAGAGAACCCCAAATAATAGTGCTTCAAGTAAGACAGACATTTATTTCTCTATCCCGTGGGTGAAGTCTGGTGGTGTTTGGTCCCAGTTTGCTATGGTGTCTCTGTGACCACCAGGAACCCCGGCTCTTCCTATTCTCTTGGGCCACCAATGTCAAACATGGCCTCCACCTGCTGCCAGAGCTCCAGCTGCTATATCAGCATGCAGCCAGCTAAAAAAATGAAGAGGGGCCCTGGCTGGCCGGTTTGGCTCAGTGGAGAGAGCGTTGGCCCTCAGACTAAAAGGTCTCGGGTTCGATTCTGGTCAAGGGCACATTGCAGGCTCAACTGGGAGGCAACCAACCCCTGTTTCTCTCTCCCCCTCACTTCCATTCTCTAAAAAATCATTAGAAAAATATTCTTGGGTGAGAATTAACAAACAAACACACAGAATGGACCCTGGCTAGGTGGCTCATTTGGTTGGAGCATTGTCCATACACCATGAGGATGGGGGGTTTGACTCCTGGTCAGGCACATACCTAGGTTTTGGATTCAATCTCTGGTCAGGGGACGTGCAGGAGTCCCCCCCCCCCCCCTCTCTCTCTCTCTCTCTCTGTCTCTCTCTCTCTCTCATCAATAGAAACGTATCCTCAGGTGAGGATTAAAATAAAAAAGGCATATGAAACATGCTTAAGTCACTAATCATCTGAGAGATGCAAATCAAAACGACGAAGAGGTACCATCACACACTTGTCAGAATGGCTACTATCAACAAATCAACAAACAAGTGTTAGCGAGGATGTGGAGAAAAAACCCTTGTGCACTGCTGTGGGAATGCAGATTGGGTGCAGCCACTGTAGAGAACAGTATGGAGTTTCCTCAAAAAGTTCAAAATGGAACTCCCATTTGACCCAGTGATCCCACTCCTAGGACTATATCCCAATAAATCGAAACACCAATCAGAAAGGATATATATACACCCCTATGTTCATAGCAGCACAATTCACCATAGCTAAGATATGGAAACAGCCTAAGTGCCCACCAGTTAATGAGTGAATTAAAAATCCATGGTACATCTACACAATGGAATACTACGCTGCTGTAAAAAAGAAAGAACTCTTACCATTTGCAACAGCCTGGATGGAACTGGAGAGCATTATGCTAAGTGAAATAAGCCAGTCGGAGAAAGATAAATATTACATGATCTCACTCATTTGTGGAATATAATGAACAACATAAACTGATGAACAAAAATAGATCCAGAGACTGAGACTCATCAAACAGACTGCCAAACCTCAGGGGGAAGGCAGGAGCAGGGGGGTGGGGAGAGGGGTGAGAGGTCAACCAAAGGACTTGCATCCATGCCTATGGGCGTGGCCCATGGACACAGACAGGAGGGGGGTGATGGCATGCGCTGGGGGGTGGGAACGGCCGGGGAGAGATCAATGGGGGAAGAGGAGACACAGGTAACACTTTAAACAATACAGACTTTTTTTTTTAAAAAAAAAGGAACTGGGGAAGAAGAACCCACATTGCACCCCTCTTCCCTCCAGCACTGAAGCCACACGGGATACCTCTTTATGGACCCTGTTGGGCAGACTTTGTTCACAAAGCTGCACCCCATCTCCAAAGAAGACACAAAAAATGTGGTCTTTCGTCTGGGTGGCCCTGCACCAAGACGAAAATAAGGTGTCTCGCCACTGAGAAAAAAGGGGAACACACCCCAGAGTCCAACTAGCTCTGCTTTCCACAGCGCGAGACCTGAGTCGAGGCTTCCGAGTGCTGCCTGGCTCCCGCCGGCCCCTCCGGACAGCAGCCTGGCCGAGGGGGGCGGGGCTCGGCCTCTCCCTCTGGGGCCTGCCTCCGGCTTCGGGGCTTGAGGTCCCCCTCGGAGCTGTGGTGGCAGCAGGCAGATGACCTCCCCCGGGTCTCCATCAGGGAGAGGATGAGTTTGATGATGAGGGCCAGCCACGCCATCCCGAAGAGGATCCACAGGGACACTGTGTTCTTGTACCACAGAGGGTACTGCCGGGAGGGGTCCATCCCTAGGGGAGAGGCAAGGTCAGAGGCTGGAGTCCTGGGAAAGTCAGGGCCACGGTCCGCAAACAGCAAGGAGCAGACATGGCTTGACACGGACAGACGGGCAGAATAGGGGAAGTCTAAGCCGGCCCGAGGCGGCTGGCCTGGTGGTCCCCTCTGAGAGCATGCGGGAGCCCCCCTGGGCTGGCACCGTGGGTTTGGGGCCGACAGTCCCTCTGTCTAAGGTGCTCTGTGCTCTATTCCAGCGGCTCTCGGAGCGGGGCGCTGGCGCAGCAGCAGCACCACCACCGGAGAGCTTGTGAGGAATGCACATGACTGGGCCCCGCTCCAGACCTGCCGAGTCAGGGGCGTCTGGGGTGGGCCCAGCATCTGCATTTCCCCAAAGTCCCCCAAGAGGCCCTGATCTGCCGTTTGCGTGTCTCTGTGTGTGGCTCTCTCATATCTGAAGGGAGGCAGTTCGCCAGGACCCTTAGGAAGAACAGACGGAACCGCTGGAGTTTGTTTCCTGCCTCCGTTCTCACTGGCTGCGTGACCTGCGTCTGTCTGACGGCCCCTCACCTGGGACCTGGGGAAAACAGTCTCTCCCCGGGGCTTTACGGTGAATCCAAAGGCCACTATTTACTCCCCCCGCCTCGATCTGCACACTTCTCCCCAATGTGGAGGATTGTGCTCGATCACTCTGGTCTTCTTCCCAAGTCTTCATCTACCGCCTTTCCTGCCCCAGGACCTTTGCATTTACTGCCTGCTAGGCTCAGCGTGTTCTTCATTTCAAATTCTTCTCGGCCCTAGCAGGTTTGGCTCAGTGGATAGATCGCCGGCCTGCAGACTGAAGTGTCCTGGATTAGATTCCTACCAAGGGCACATGCCTGGGTTGTGGGCTTGATCCCCTGTGTGTGTGTGTGGGGGGGGGGGGAGGGCATACAGGAGGTGGCCAATCAATGATTCTCTCTCTTCATTGATTTTAAATATATATATATTGATTTCAGAGAGAAAGGGAGAGGGAGAGAGAGAGAGAAACATCAATGATGAGAGAGAACCATTGATCGGTCGCCTCTTGCACACCCACTACTAGGGATCGAGCCTGCAACCTAGGCAGGTACCCTTGACTGGAATCAAACCTGGAACCCTTCAGCCTGCAGGCTGATGTTCTATCCACCGAGCCAGACCAGTGAGGGCTGATGTTTTTACCTCTTTCCCTCTCTCGTCCTCTCTGAAATCAATGAAAGTATGTTTAAAAAAAATTCTTCCCCCTCCTCCTTCAGAGAGCAGTTCAGATGTCACTCCCCGGAGACGAGGCTGGGCCCCTCTGCTAAGATCTCTCCGTGCTTGTGCGTTTGTGGGGGAAGTTACCTGTTACCTCTGGGCCTCAGCTCCTCATCTATAAAGCGGAGGCAATGAGGGTGCCCGCCTTCTAAGACCACTGGGTTTAGGTAGGTCTTGCCGAGGGCTTGCTCAATCACACAGTTCTTCCCACTGTGTCCTGGGGTCCGCTGAGCCCCCCTCAATAGATGGGGATCATGCAAAAGAGGACCCGTCCTCCTACTTCCTGGACATCCTTTCTGTCTGAGCTCCTACACCGGCCCTCTGACCACCCCGCCCAGTCCTGCTGGCCCAAGACAACCTCTCCGTCCTGTCCTCTCACGGCCAGGCCCCTGGCCGAGGCCCCGCCCGGGGAAGAGCCTGCAGCCCGGACCGAGCTCGCTGCCTGGCAGGAGCGGGGATTGGATTAGGCTGATTGGGTTACGGGCCATGATTCCGCCGGCGGTCCCAAATGAGATCAGCAGTGAGCCGGCCCCGGGCCCCTGCCGCCCGCCCGCCCGCTCAGCGTGCTCCTGGCAACGGAGGGGAGGAGGTGTTCCTCTCCAGCTTATTTCATTTTTTTTTTTTTAGCTGAAATCATAAATGGCAGGACACCTGGCAGCTGGCAAGGCGCTCAACTGAGTTGCAAATGCAATTGTGGGGGCTGCGGGCCCAGAGAGGAGCAGGCAGCTGGGACGGGGCCATCCCACCACGGCCTTCGGAGGAGCAGCTGGGACGGCGCCCGTGGCGGCGACGCAGGGACCACGGACGGACACCCACGGCCCCGGCGGGGGGCCTCAGCATTCCCGCCCAGGACAGGGGTTTGGCCGTGTCCCTGGAGGATAAGGAAGGATAAGGCACGGGAAAGGGAGCGTGGGGTTTGTTCCTTCCCAGCTGTGGAAGATTCTGGAACACATGCGTGTGAGGAGCCCTCCTTGGGCGTCTAGCCTAGACCTGCCCTAGGCTTGCCTGTCTTTCCCACCCGAGCCTCAGTTTCCCCTTGCAGGCGGGCAGCCAAGGGCTCAGGGTGGTCACTCGCCACAGGCACTGACACGGCTACCGCAGCACATCTCAGGGCAGGAGGTGAAGGGGCCGCCCCGCCCGCCGCCCCTCTGAGCCAGGGGGCAGGGGCTCTGGGAGGTCTGTGCCCATACCCTGCCCGGCACTCCTCACAGCGGGGCTCACAGGGTAGCAGAGACCCCAGCCCTTCTCACCCCTGCAGAGGCCGCTGTGCAGATGCCCCTGCCCCTCCCTCTATGGGGGGGGGGGGGCTTGTCTTCCATTGCCAGGGCGGACAAGTCTAGAGGGGGCTGCCCCTCCCCTCACCCGCCTCCGGGGTCTCAGGACTTCCTCGGGGTCCCCCTCAGCCCACATGGGCTTTCCCTGCTAGCTCCTCCCACAAGGCACCCTAGTTGGGCTCCTCTGCCCACGTTTCTGCCCTCCCCTTGCCCTGGGCTCTCAGAGAGCCAGCCTCCTGGGCTTAGGACTATGTGGGACAAAGCCTGTGCCCACACCCCTGCTCCTGCCGCTGTCAGCGTGCTTCAGGGAGGCCCAGGGGCAGCGTGAGGGCGAGGGCTCAGCGTGGAGAGGGAGGGGAGGGGAGGAGAGGGGAGGGGAGGGGAGGGGAGGGGAGGGAAGCGCAGGGCCAGGCCCCGAGAGGCTCCCCCAGGCCTGCTCATGGATTCGTACTCCAGCCTGACTATGGGGAAGAACAGAGGTTTTCAGAGGAGCTGGGCAGGTGACAGGATAGCACTTGTCGTTTTTATTATTTTTAGAAAGTGTGGAAGGGAGGGAGGGAGGGAAGGAAGAGAAAGAGCGATACATCAATGTGAGACAGACACACTGATTGGTTGCCTCCCGCATGAGCCTGGACCAGGGCCGGGGATTGAACCTGCAACCCAGACACGTGCCTTTGAACAGGGATCAAGCCCATGACCCTTCGGCCTGAGGGCCGATGCTCTAACCACTGAGCACACCACCCAGGGCGGCACTTGCCATTTTTAGAAATCATAAGGGCCAAGGGGGCACAAGACAGAGACGTACAAGTCCATATGGCATCGTCACTGTGCTCTGTGCGGGCAATACCATAGGAGCGCTGAGGCCCAGAGAAGGGCTGTGAGAGGTGGTCTGGACAGAGTCTGGAGTTAAACGGATCGGAATTGGCATCTCACTAGCTGTGCAACCTCAGGCAAGTGGCTTGGTCTCTCTGAGCTTCAGCTTCCTCCTGAGTAACGTGGGTGTTGTGTCCTGGCCGGTGTTGCTCAGTTGATTGGAACATTGTCCCCCTACACCAAGAGGTGGAGGGTTCGATTCCAGTCGCGGAACATACCCAGGTTGTGACACCTGCAGGAGCCCACTGATTGATGTCTCCTCCTCCTCTCTCTCTCTCTCTCTCTCTCTCTCTCTCTCTCTCTCTCTCTAAAAATATCAATAGATAAAACAGTGGCACTCATGGCTCTAGACTGCCTGATGAACAACCTCGGTACAACCTCATTTCAGTGCTCCAGACTGGGTTCTGTCTCCAAAGGAGTGCAAAGGGCAGGGCCTACCCCCCAGTTTGGGTCCAGGGATCCAAGCGGGTACACAGAGCCCGGAGCCCAGTGCGGTGGTGGTGCCAGTGGCCACTGCTCAGCTGTGAACTTGAAGCTGCAGGAGCCTCCCCTCCCGCCTGCCCCGCAGGCTGTCCTCTACTGCCACCTGCTGGCCATCCGCCTCAGCTTTATTATGCAAGGTTTTCCAGGACCCACGTGGGGCTAAGTCACAGACTGAACCCCACCTTGGGACCTTGGGACCACGCAGCCCACCCTTGCTGGCGCTCAGAGTGGCTGCCAGTTGTTTTCCTGTGGGGGTCAGGGTTTTCCGAGTCTCCCAACTCTCCAGCCTGAGCCTCCCGGGCCACCCCAGGGGACTGTGGGAATCCTGGCGTCTCAGGGGGTGGGTGAGGTGGGGAGGAGAGACCTGGGACAAGGACAGATGGGGAGGGGTTCAGAGACTCCCCAAGAATGAGAGTGGGGCCCGAGGACACATGAGGCTCCCGGGTGCTTGTCAGACGGCCAGGAGGGTGCCCACAGTGCAACAACAGACTCCAGTTGTCACCCACCTTTTGGCTGGGTGACCTGGGCCTCCTCACACAGCGAAGGTGGGTTTAACCTGCCAAGGACTTGGGGCGTCAGGCCCCCACGGGGCCTGGTGTGCAGCAGGTCCCAGGGGAGGCGGCCAAGGGGGAGGGCCAGGCCGCCAGTCTTAGCACCCGCGCCTCCCCACCCCCCCGCTGGCCGCCAGGGCTCTCACCGATCACGTAGTCGCCGAAGCCCACGGTGCTGAGGGTGATGAAGGCGAAGTAGAAGCCCTCCACGTAGCTCCAGCCCTCCATGCGGAAGAAGAGCAGGGGCGGCAGCAGCAGGAAGAGCAGGAGGCCCGAGAGGAGGGCGCCCGAGCCCGCCAGCCAGCGGGCCTTGGCCGGGTCCTGGGAGGCACACAGCGCTCAGCCCCCACGTGGCTCAGCCCCCCATGCTGTCCAGCCAGGAGCAGACAGCCTGAGGCAGTGGTCCGCAAACTCATTGGTCAACAGAGCCAAATATCAACAGCACAACGAGTGAAGTTTCTTTTGAGAGCCAAATTTTTTAAACTTAAACTTCTTCTAACGCCACTTCTTCAAAGCAGGCTCACTCAGGCCGTGGTATTTTGTGGAAGAGCCACACTCCAGGGGCCAAAGAGCATCATGTGGCTCGAGAGCCGCAGTTTGCCGATCACTGGCCTGGGGTCCCTGAGCTGCAGGCAGTGAGAGGGGACTGCCCTCGGGGCTCTCCACCTGGCTGTGTTCCCCAGGTTTCCAGCCGGGGCCTGGGTCCTGGGCCCTTCCTGTCTACCAGGTCCCACCGTGTCTCCCCACTCAGCTCCTTTATTACTAAAACCCGCCTCTGAACACTGATGACCCCCCTCCCCCATCCACCTCATGTCCACGGTAACCCCGGTTCCCGTTCTCCCAACGTCGGCCCCCCCAAAGTCCCCACCCCATGCCCACCAGAGACTCTCCCCGGGACAGTGACCACCCTGGCCGTCAGTGGCTGTGGTTGCCAGCACACCCCGCATTCCCCAGGGGACCCTCCCCTCCCCTCCCCTCCCCTCCCCTCCCCTCCCCTCCCCTCCCCTCCCCCGCTGCCCTGGGCCCTCACCTGCCAGGCGCCCCCCAGCCTGCGGGCACAGCGGTGCACACCCTGCTGCATGAGGTGCCCCAGGTGGTTGAGCACCACGAGGTTGAGCGGGATCCCCACCAGAGCAAAGAAGATGCAGAAGAGGCGGGCGGCCATCGTGTGGGGGCTCAGGTTGCCGTAGCCTGAGGGGAGACGGGCACATCAGGGGACCCTTCCGTCGCCGCTGGGGTCCCCGTTCCTAATCCACTTCAGAGATGGCAGCTGGTGTGTAGCCAGCCTGTGCAGGGGGCCGAGGCACCCGCTCCCTTGTGGTACCCCCACGTGGTACCGATTGGGAAGCTGAAGCTCCCGGAGGCTCAGCAAAGTGCGTGAGCTCACACCCTTGGGTATGAGAACCGCGTGTTCCTCCCTTCACCTCCTCCCTCTCTGGGCGGAGGAATGGGGCGCAGGCGCATGTGAGGCCTGGAGCCGCCAGCCCCCGCGCCTCTGGGGTCCACTGCACCATCGAAGCTGCTGTCCCCAGGTGGCTCCGGCGCCCAAGCTGGCGGCTCCTGCCCAACGCAGGCCTCCTCCCACAGGCCATCTTGCTCTGGACCCCCCTGGCCCGTCCGAGCCTCTCAGAGCCTCACTGCGTCTGCGGCTCACCCCCCTCAAGCCCGTCCTTCTGTCTCTCCTGCCACAGGCCTCAGACCTGCGTTGCAGCCTGAGGCTCTCACCATCTCTCCTGCTCCTGTCTTTCAAAGCCCACTCCGTCCCCCCGTATATCTCTTGCACACCTGATTCGGTCTTGCTGTCTGATTTCCAGAGGGCGCTAGCATACTCGCCTGGGTTCCTTCCCAAGCCCCCGGGGAGTGAGGGGCGGGGATGCACATCAGGGACCTGCGGGGGGAGGGGGAGGTTGGGGCCTCTCCCATGAAGATCAGGGAGGGGGAGGGAGGGGAGAGCGAGGTGTTCCTTAAAGGGTTTTGTCAGCCTGCAGATTCTTTTCTCCTCCGTCCCCCTCCCCCTTTGTCTCCCCCATTCTTGGTCACCACTGTCTTGTCTTTCTAAAGAACAAACCTGATGCTATCACCCCCAGGTTATCATTCTGTATTACTCCTCACGTCTGCCGGGGAAAGTCCAAACTCACCTAGCCATCTCCGGCTGCACTCCTGCCCGCTGAACCCCCAGACCCCTCCTCCCCCTGTGCCTTTGAACATGATACCCCCTCCTACCAAGAGTGTGCCTCCTGCCCTCCATGCCCATCTGTAAATGGTCTGGCGGAGAAGTGGCTCCCCTCCTGCACACACCACACCACACCACACACACACACACACACACACACACACACACACACACACACTCTGCAGGCTTTGAGGATAACCCACTCACCACCCGAGAATGATTTATTCCCGTGTCTGCCGCTCCTGAGGGCTGTGAGCCCCTTTGGGGCAGGGATTGGGTCATAATCTTTATATTCTCAACAACTGGCACAGGATTAACACTCAATAGGAGCCCACCATACGTGAGTTGAAAGAGTATAAGAAGAATGAATGAGTGAATGAATGAATGAGTGAGTGGATTGGAAATGTGGCAATGAATGAGTAAATAGATGAACAGATGCCTTGCACCCTGCCCCACGTCACTGCTTAAAGTGCCCCCGGCCCCGCACACTCATTTGCACTGAGCCTGGTGGTTTACACTCTTCTGCCTCACGTAGGGGTTTCAGAGGCACGGTCCTGGGAGAGCGGGCGGGAACACTAGTCTAGAGCAGTGGTCGGCAAACCAAGGCTCGTGATCCACATGCGGCTCTTTGGCCCCTTGAGTGTTCTAACGCCACTTCTTCAAAATAGACTCACCCAAGCTGAAAACTGACTTCTGTGCATGGGCCACGAAGTTTCAATCGCATTGTATGTGTGTGCCTGCATGTGGTATTTTATGGAAGAGCCACACTCAAGGGGCCAAAGAGCTGCATGTGGCTCGAGAGCCACAGTTTGCCGACCACTGGTCTAGAGCATGGATTTTGGAGTCAGATGCACTTCCTGGGTTTGACCTTTCCATCCCAACCTGTGGGATGGCAGCGCTGAGATGCCAGATCTGGGAGGAGCTCCATGGATCCCGAGGCTGATAGGAAAGGGGCCTCTCTCCTCCCCATCCTCCTCAGTCAGCCCTCAGGGAACAGAACTGATGGATATCAGTGAAGCCCTCACCTGCCCGTTGCATGCTTGGTGGCCATGGCCCCATCCATGCCACCTCTCACTGCGGCCTACCTCCCAGCTGTCCCCTCTTCCCCGTTGATAGTCCAGCCCTAAGACACTTTCCAAGGGCCCTGCAAAGTCTTCTGTGGTTGGGCCCCCCTATTCCTTCTCCAAAGTCAGTCCTCAGTTCCAACCCTCTCCAGCCGCCTGTGCCTCCTTCTGCTCACCAAACACACCGGCCACGCCCTACCCCGGGGCCTTTGCACGTGCTGGTGGAAGGTCCTGTCCCCAGGTATCTGCATGACTTGCTCTCGTATTTTGTTTATGTTTCTGCTTCAACGGCCACCCCATGTACCACGGTCCCTGCCGCCCCACCACTATCGAACTCCCTTACCTGGCTTTATTTTTCTCTAAGCACCTCTTATAACCTGAATATTGTCTGTGCATTTGTTAGTTTGTTTGTGTTCCCTCGCAGTAGGATGTCAGGCCCCCCCCCCCAAGGGAAGGGGCTTGCCATTGTATCGGCAGCACCCAGAACTGTCAGGCCTGTTACATGAATGGGTGGACACAGGAGAGGACAAATGAGTGAGCTGGGGTCGGACTTTACAGATGACGGATGATTTTAGGACTCAGGCCTGTTCTGCTGGCCCAGACGTGTGCTTAGTGTGCCTGTCACACCCCGTCTCATTCCAGCGCTTGGAAAGGACAGCCCTGATGCTGGTAATGCAGTCCCTCCGCTGGGTTTCAAATTCCAACTCTGCTGCTTACCAGCCACGTGACCTTGGGATAGTGTGCTTCTCCATGCCCCAGTCTCCTCATCCGTAACACGAAAATGAAAGCCAGGTCTTTGGAGGTTGGACCGTATACACAAAATCTCAAATGTCAAAGTAGACCATAAGGGTAGGATGGGGCGTGGTCCTCATTCCTCTGCCCTCTGCCCATCAGAGCTGGCGCCGACAGTGGGACCAGCGGAGAGAAATGGACAGGGACATAGGCCAGGCTAAGCGCCGCAGGGCTGGGAAGGAAGGGCTGCAAATTCCCGAATCCAGGGGCCAAAGTCACAGGCCTGGGGCAGAGAGTGGGGAGGTGTGAGGTTCAGAGACTTAAGACCCCTACACATGTGTCTGTGCCTCCATATCCCCGGCCCTGGAACTCCATTCGTGCTGGTGGAGTGGGCACCTTGGAATGAGTGTGTCAGCGCCTGTTGAGTGTCCGCTGAGTGCTGGGCCTGTGCTAGATCCTGGGGCCACAGAGATGAATACACATCGTCCCCCCAGACACAGGGTCCATGGAGCCTGAGGACCCCCCAGGCATGCTTGCCTCAAGGTGGAGGGCTATCCAAGCTCCAGTAGCCCTGAGGCCTGCTTCCAAGAAGTACTGGCTGATTTAAACTAGATGGAGAGTCCTCTGGGTGCGGCAGCCTGTCTCCTGTTGGCCTGGCTCCTGTCTGGGAGGACAGAGGCTGGGACATGCTTTCCTCAGAGGATCCTGGCTGGTGGAGGTAGCCCGAGCCACTGGCGGTGTCAGCCTGCCACCTGGTGGTGACTCCTGTGTCATGCAGGGGCTGGGCCTGGCACCAGGGCAGGGGAATGGGGCGCTTTATTTCCTGGGTGTAGAGCTGGGGATCTAGGCTGCTCTTCACCTTCTGCTCACAACAGCCCCCAGGCGCCCTTCCGGGACAGGTTCAGCCGCTGCTCTCTGGGGCAGGGCTAGGGAAACCGGCGGAGGCAGGGATCTGTCCCAGTGTCCCCGTGAGGAGGCAGGGGGCTTGGAGAGGGGAGAGATGGGCTGAAGGGTGCTTTCGGGAGCTGAGGACTGGCCTCCAGGAGTGGCCACCTCTCACCCAAGGCAAGAACAGGTTGAAAGCTGTTTTAGATTCCTGTCTCCTCTTCCTCACTTCCCACCACCACCCTCACTCTACCCCCAACTACCCCTGGGCTCCGTGTTGGGTGGGTTTGGCCCAGAGCGTCTTTACTCCTGCCCAGGGGAGACCCCTGCTTCCCAAGGTGTTCTGTGTGGCAGGAACCCCTAGAGCAGTGCTTCTCAACCTTGAGCTTGACGCCAACTCCTGGGGACCCTGGGAATGCAGACCTGGTACAGCAGATCTGCTGTGAGCCCGAGACTC